>MU193467.1:0-16377 GCA_016904865.1 Pissodes strobi | reverse complement strand
ACACCCTATATTTTATTACATTTTTGGATTCTACTTAAAATTCTAAGTATATTTGATGTATGAAGTTATACCTCTAGAGTTAGTAGTTTCACAGATATAAACAGTTGAAAATCGGTACTTTGATTACTTTTCACCTTGGTAGCAAGAAGACCGTTAGAGATGGAGTAAAATTAATTTCACATTCCTATCTTAACTTTTCAAGAGCTATTTGACGGTAGTAATTGGCAGGTGGTACCATGGGTACCAAATCTGGTACCTCTGTAGGTACCATCAGTTAGCACCATCAGATAGCTCTTGGAAAATTAAGATAGGAATGTGCAATTCATTTTACTCCATCTTTAATGGTCTTCCTGCTACCAAGGTGAAAAGTAGCCAAAGTACCGATTTTCAACTGTTTATAGCTGTGAAACTACTAACTCTAGAGGTATAACATCATACAACAAATATGCTTAGAATTTTAAGTAGATTCCAAAAATTTAATAAAATATAGAGTGTTTCATTTAAAAAAGTGTAACTTTCTTTGATCATCCTGTATATAAAAATGTGACGATTAAAACAATACAAAAAAAATAAAGATCATTTTATTAGGAATAACTTTTGTATTTAATTTTTTTTTTCAACCCCCGTAGTTTTCGAGATAAGGTATAGGCCCCTCTTAAACGGGCCACCCTGTACATATTTGTCGAATATTTTGAAATTAATTACATTACATATGAACGAATACGTTTAAATTATCATGCATTTATCCTATGTATCTAGTACTACTTCCCAACTAGTTTCCTAGTTTCCTAGTACCCACACCTGCAGTTTGCTTATCAACAAGACACACTAGTCTAATTTCCTGTTTCTAATCGCTTTTTTCCGTGAACGCTTCACACGCCCCGAACTCGTGGGGTGGTCAGATCGCCCCCCATTTCCCCATTTGAGCGACTGAATGGCCTGATAAGCGCTGATAAGGGGTGCCTCGGGGATCTAAGATAAGGGTTATTGCGAAATGTCGCGCACATGTTTCTGTAGATGTAGCGAAAAAGCGCTTTACTTTAATTAAAATTGAAATTGGGACGCCAATCGGGGATTTGAACGGGGTGTTATGACTGTTATGTTGATTAGAGGACATGCAGGTTTTATTATTTAACGGCAGGAAGCAGAAAATATCGCATTGTTATTTTAATGGAATTTTAATTTCAGTCGATTTCTATATGTGTCATGGAGCCTTATTAATATTTTTTCAGTATTATCCCCATTCGGAGTATTCTCGTAGTGCATGGATAATTTTACGAGCCAGGAAAGTAAAGATATATTTCCATTAATTAGGTATATTGAATTTGTATTAGTTTAGGAGGATAATTTTCTGTCACCACAGGAAAAGTAATAATTATTAAGTGCGGAATATTAATCAAAAGTATTCCTTGCATATCCCATGTTATATAGTTATATATTGTCGGGTTGGTTCGAACCAGATAGCGCCCTAGTCACTACGCAGCATGTGATTTGTCAAAAGATTTCGCTTTGTCTCTGGAGCTATTTTACTCAAAGAAACCATTTCATCTTGCTCTATACTACCGGTAAAAATGTATGCGAGGAAAGGACATGTCCTAAAGGTTATCGAAGGATTATTATCTAAAAACCCTTTCGTTGCTCCACTAGCTAGAAATACTGCTTATCCAAGTATAGCTCAAGTTAAGCCCAGACTTTGGCCAGTATTTATTTCAATATAAGCATTGCTGTGCCACCATATTGGCAGGCTACTGTTTCATTGGAGTTCTGTCAGCAATGTCAGCATGCGTTTTTTTTTTGTGTCAACCATCATTTTATTAATTGCAATGCTTATTTTGATATGTACCATCAATGAAGAAGAGAACTTAGCAATTTCGAATCAGCATTACAATTTTAATATTAAATATTGTACATAATATAACGTTCTGAAATACGTAAAGGCGTTGTTGCACGTCCCTGTGACAATATAAAGCGTTAAATTTAGTGTGAGAAAAGGCGCTATCGGGACAGATAGATCGAATCATTTCCGCGCATTCGACAGGTTTGTCACTGTCTGCGTTGTCATTGTGTGGAACGGGCCTTATCGCGCGTCTCGTAAATATGGTGGCGTCGTCGCCCGCGATCGGGAAATTTGCCTGATTGACGGGAAAAAAATCGACGATACCAGCGTAAACACCTTCGGATGATTGAAGTTTTCGACGATGGAATTTCGTGTTCGATACATTAAGATTACGATTTAAATTATATTTGAATTGGTACCTATCTAAAGGTCCTGGATATTAAGACAAATCGATTTTGACGGTTATTAGACTGATTAGACTTGTATGCATGTGACATGCTTTACGAAAAAAATCAAAAGGCTTTATCAGCAAAACGAAATTTGATTTAAGCTTTACATATTTTGGCAATAAAATAACTAATCTACAAAACTGATAGGGAACCATGGTCCTCAATGACACGCAATTTGGCAAAGACCAATTTTTTAAGATGACGTTAGGGTCCACTTCCTAAAGTTTTCTAAAAGTTCATGCCCGCAGTTGCTGTTCCAATTCCAGTTTTCGGAAAACTTAGATTATACTCTCTTCGCATTCTCTTATTGCCTTACTAACATTTTAATTTCTGATAATTTTGTCGCAACTACTTTTTATTAGTCAGATATCCTTGCAAGCCGTTTCATAAAGAGCTTTAGTAATTTGGTGGGTTGGCCTTCGCGTTTTTCAAGAATGTGTATTCGGCGAAGATGGTCAGGAAGAAACGATATTTAGTAAATTACAACGAACCGGATATATTAACTTATTAGCTCTGCAACCCTATTTACTTTATATACGTATGTTCAATATACACTGGCCCGCAAAATTAACCGGACAAACAAAATTTTGTTCAAATTCAATTCTAAATAACTTTTTCAGTATTGCATCAATTTTCATAATTTTTTGTCGGGTTTTAGGCCTTTTTATTGTTATCATTTTTTCATATCGAAGTTTCAAAAGTTTCTAATAGATTTGCTGTTATACAGGGGTTAATAACAAGTTGCATTTTACTCTAAACTTTTAAACACCCTGTGGTAAAAAATTGACAACTGTATAACGTGATTTTGTGCGGGATTGTTAAGCCTCATCTTTTCTCAACAGCCCTTTTTTTAATTCATGTCAATATCTCCACTCTAAAAGAAAACACAAGGTTTAAAGGAAAATACGCAATTCATAACCATAAACAAAAATTTTTGTTTGTTGGCTTTGTCGGTTGTTATGACAATTAAGCATTTTTTGTGGCTTGACAAATAAGTTCTTGTCAAGCGGCTGTCAACATTAGATTAATTTGCTGTATATAGAGTTTGTTGTGTTTTTGTGTGTGGTATGTTTTCAAGCTGTTCCGTAAACGATAACTGTTGTATAGTGACAAAAATTAATAATGAGACCAGAATGATTGTCGTACCATACGCTATATCGTAGACACGCTTGTCGTTCCCCGCAGTACAGTATCCTATGCGATACAAAGATTTGAGGAAGCTGGTTCATACTCAAAAAGACTTGGTCAGGGGAGACGAACAGTTGAAGATCGATTCCTTCGACTTCAAGTTCTCCAAGACCGCTCAGTTCCTGCTACAGCTTTGGTTCGAAGATCGGCAGATGTTCATGGTACTTTGGTTTCATCGGATACTGTACGCAGAAGGTTGAAAGAACAACATTTAACATCTCGTGTACCTACTGCAGTGCTGCAGGCCCTCTGTTAGATGCACGTCATCGAAGGCAACGCTTGGAATTTGCTCGAGCTCATGCAGATTGGGATATGGATGATTGGCCAAATGTTCTCTGCACAAATGAGTCTCGCTTTACAAGATATTCACCTGACGGACACTTGTTTCTATCCTAGAGTACAATTTGGTGGTGGAGGAGTGATGGTATGGGGTGGTATTTCTTTGGAAGCCCGCACAGACCTTGTTGTGCTACAGGAAGGGAGTCTTAATACTGATAGGTACATTAGGGAGTGTTTGGAACAGCATGTGGTTCCTTATATGCCATTTATAGGAGAACATTTCCTGTTAATGCAAGATAATGCTCGGCCGCACATAGCCAGAATAACTAGGCAGTACTTCAAGCATGTTGGTATTCAAGTACTGGACTGGCCCCCAAGAAGTCCAGACTTAAATCCCATAGAACACATGTGGGATAAGCTAGGAAGAAGAATTAGGCAAAATTATGGTGGATTTCAAAGTGTGGCTGCCTTAGAACATGCGCTGGTAAACGAGTGGAAACAAATACCTCAAGACATGGTTGCTGCTTTAATTCAATGAACGCCAGAAAGGATGAGATTTTGATACAAATTAATTTTGAATATTAATTTTGCCAATATTATTTTTTTTATTTTTGTTTATTGTTTTATGTTTATGGTTAAGAATTGCATAGTTTCCTTTCAACTTTTGTGTTTTCTTTTAGAGTAGAGATATTGACATGAATTAAAAGGGCTGTTGAGAAAAGATAAGCTTAAGAATCGCGCACAGAAACACGTTATACAGTTGTCAATTTTTTTCCACAGGGTGTTTAAGAGTAAAATGCAACTTGTTATTAACCCCTGTATAGCAGGGATTTTTTTTGTGTTTTATGGCTCTGGTTAAAACCAACTGGCCAGTATCTCTCTTTATTCATGATGACAGCATTCGACAAAAAATTTACCGAGATTGAACGCAGTAATATGACTTATATAAACTACAATATAACTAATTTCTAATACACACTTTTTTGCCTTTTTTGTGTCTTTTTTTGTTTTTTGTTTTCAATTTTTTACCACTTTTTTATTATTGTTTTATATATGCTTTCATTATTTTAGTTTTCGAAAGTTTTATGTTTTTATTTATTTGTTTTTATATATATTTTTTCTTTTTTTTTTTCATAAATCAATTTTGACATCCAATATAAATTTATATAGGGCACTGTATATACTTATGTTATTTGTCATAATAAGAGATTTTAGGTTGAATGGAAGAACAACATCATTTAAACTATTATACAATAAATATAGGCTCTGTGCATGAGACAAACATCCTAAGATACTGTGCTCCAAATCTCCGACATCTCCACATTCGCAATTCTCACCCTCCTGTAAACCTATTTTCTTTTTATACTTAGGACATAATGCATGACCACAACGAACCCGGGAGATAACAATAAATTTTTGAAACTTCGATATGAAAAAATTGTGATAATAAAAACGCCTAAAACCGGACAAAAAATTATCCAAATTGATGCAATACTGAAAAAGTTATTTAGGATTGAATTTGAACAAAATTTTCTTTGTCGGGTTAATTTTGCGGGCCAGTGTACTTTATATACATATGTACAACAATCGTGAAGCTTGGAATGGCATGGCAAGTACGGAACATGGAAATAATTATAGTTCACCAGGTATTCTGTATGTTCCCCTATTGAATTTAACATGTGTCAAGCTATCCAGGATGTACTGGGATGGGAAAGTCAAGATGCCAAGGGCAGTAAAGGCCTGTCTACAGTCCTACCTGAATCCCAATCCCGACACAACCCGCACAGCCTTCCTATGGAGGCCAAAAATACGCTTTGACCTGGGTACGTGACGCCAAGCCAACAGAGCATAAGACATTATTGAGTGGCACAGAGCGAAATAAGCAGTTCTAAGTACAGGAACACTAACACGCTCGCCTAGACGTCTCAGTGAAGACAGGCCGCTTCCAAGCTTCTTGGCAATCTGCTCAATCTGGGTATGCTACTTCCTGATCGATCACCACACTCAGGAATCCCACGTGTGATGCTCCATCATTAACCTCACGCGTTTCTAAAAGAAAACGCGAATTGCTGTGTCTTTGCCTGATTCAGAAGGAGTCTGCTGGCATTAAACCTGTCCTTAGCCACCGACCGTGCCACCCCCAGCTCCCTTGTAGCCTCTTCCAAGGTACTCGCTAAGGGGAAGTGGTGTTGTCATTCGCAAAGAGCGTGTATGTAGCCCTCGTATCACCAAAGGGCAGATTATTGATGTAAATCAAGAAAAGTATGGGGCCCAGGACTGACTCGTGGGGGACGTCAACCACCCCTCTCCCCCTCATAACTTGGGTCATTTTCTGTAAATAAGATTTTAAAAGAGATACACTATTATTTTATAAAATTGTAATATGTAAGCTTTTGTAGACTGTGGGTCACACAGTCAAAGGCTTTGCTCAGATCGCAAAAAAGGACAGCTCTATATTCCATACTCTCGAAGGAATCAAGAATCTTGTCCACCCAATTCCCAGTATTTTTTTCTTACGAAATCCAAACTGACCATCCGCAAAACAGCCGCTATCCTCTAAGAAATTCACCATTCGTATGGCCAAGCACTTCTCACCAATTTTTGAAATTGTCGGTAACAAACTAATTGGTCTCTAATTTGATACATCTTCTTGTCACCCTTTTTGAAAATTGGTATAACCATTGCCCTTTTCTGTATATCTGGGAAGATGTTTTCCCTAAAGCACAAGTTGACCATGACCAGCCTTGTTAGTGGATATATAATTATGTTTTGATTAGGTTTACGTTTAGTCCAAAGATGTCTGGACTAGATTTGCCTTTTAAACTGTCCACTATGTTTCTCATTTCATTAAATGTAAATTCAGTAAAAGAGAAGTGACCAGTGCAGTGGAGGAATTATGTTTTTGAAATTTCCCTGACTGATTCGCCGGTTTCTCCCTTATTAGGTTATGAGCTATATTACAAAA
This sequence comes from Pissodes strobi, assembly GCA_016904865.1. NCBI lineage: Eukaryota > Metazoa > Arthropoda > Insecta > Coleoptera > Curculionidae > Pissodes > Pissodes strobi. Next base: position 9,659 of record MU193467.1, on the reverse strand, counting down.
AAAAGTCATTGAAGCTGTTCGGCAACAACTCAGAAGAAGGGTGAACTTCACGGCCTGTCTTTCGTTGGTTGAGCGTTAGTAATATTCTATATAGTCTTTGTGGGGTTCCTAACAGAAAGTATAGCCCTATCATCCGCTCCTATCTTTGCTTCTTTTGTACTTTTTTTATAAACTCTTATATTCCCTGATATTTCCCTCATTTTCATATTGTTTACACAACTCACCAAGAAAACTAAGATGTTCCCTCATCACTCTCAGCTCGCCCCCAAACCAGGATGTATTGCCAGGTTGATCACTTCGAATGGTAATACTTATTGTAGGGAAGGCACCAATAAATGATCGCTCCAGGATTTCTATGAATTTTGTAAACTTCTGATCAACTCGGACACACTCATCTGATATAAATTCAATTAAATTATAGAATTTTATTATGCCCCGCTGTGTAATTGGTCTACATATTTTAAGTTCCAGCCAGAGCTAAAAGAAGGAGAGTTAACATTTATGAACTGTGAACTATGGTTTGAGAAATCTGCATTTAAGTTAAATGTTTCCAGGGCTTCCACTTGGAAGTTTAAGAAAATATTATCCAAACAGTAAGCTTCTCTAGTTTTACCGTCGATGATACCCCATTCAGTTAAGAGGTCGTCCAGGATAGATATAAAATTATCAATGACTAAAATATACATATTAAAATCTTTAAAGTAAAGGCATGACAATTCCATAACTTTTCCACATTAAAATATAAAATAAAGTCAGTGGGTTAGGCTTCCATGTTTGGCTTGCAATACACTGCCGTTCCTCCACCAATGTGGTACTTTCTCGAAGAAGAATCCAGTATAGTAGTTTATGAGGCTAAAGATGTTAATCTTCTTGTCTATGATAAATGCCTCCAACTGACCAGTTTTATTTCTTAAGGATCTCATATAGCATGTTCGCTCCGTCCTCTTGCACATTATTTCTAGCTTTACTGGTCATGGGTTCTGGACGGTTCGGCGGATATTCATGAAACAATTTACAGTTATTCCCCTCTCCCCCATATCGGGGTTAAGGAATACATGGTCATTGTTTCCAGCCGTTGCTACTTTAAAACTACTTTTTTGGTTCTCAGTTTTTCACAGTAACTGCTTATACTTAGATTTGATTAGATTTGCATATTATATGGTATTGTTTCCGAAATATCCAAAGCATATGGCTGTCGACTGTATCGTCAGTGTTACTAGACGTTGGCTATGGCTAGGCTTGGTCGTTCTCCAATTATTCAGAAAGAATAGCTTCATACTGTGATGTAGTCAAATACCTTCTGCTTTTTACCGGTCTCTAGAAAGCGTTTCACTTTTGGGCACCCGCGTAACTAAGCGATTGATATTCTTGCAAATTTCAAGTTTATAGGACATTTTGAAGTTAGTTAATGAATACATTTGAGGCTTATGGTAATTAGCTACATCAAAATCGAGTCGAACTTTCAAGGCTTAAACTCATGTTTTTAAAGGTTAAAAGTTACTTAATGCGGTGTATGTAATTATATCGAATTACTACGCAGATAAGGAGTTTACTTCCAAACTAGACAAATCGTTGTCTTATTTAGATGCGCAGAAATATTGTTTAAGAACTCTCTGAAATTTTCCAGCTGCAAAATAGAAGACTCTACTGTAACTTTATACAGAGTATACTTTTACGTTTCAAGATAGCAGACGCAAACATGTCTTATCGAACGAAGTAGGCGTGGGCGTCTTCGTGAGTCCGCTCGCGATATCTATTACCGACCGGGCCAAGCGGTAATTTATCACCGGTAATCTGATTAACGCGCCGCATATCGCAACCGGTGCAATACCGGCCGGTATGTGTTGTTCGACATGCCTTGTTGCTTGTACCTTGTTACGGCCTGATTGAAACGTCCGATCGGCACAAGTGCCATCAAGACCAGAAGGGTTTATGTATATACTACATCTGGAGGTCCGCGATCGATGATAGTAAGTTTGGGTCTGCAAAGGTAAAGGTGTGTTAATTGGTTTGGTGGATATGGATTATGGATAGGCAAAAAATGTTAAGCAAATATTTTCAACTTTCGTCAATAAAAAAGCAATTATTTAACTACAAATGCACAATTATGTTGAACTATTATTGAATAAAGAAAATTTAAAATTGCTTAATAAAACAGAAAAATAGTGTATGATGCAATATGCAAACCTCTATATTCTCATTCTAAAGCAGAGTGCTCATGTATGGAAATGTCTGCGGAACATGGATCAACGGCTCTAAATAAAGCATTCTTATTGGTCAACTGTTGGTCATATTTATTCACGGTTTTCATTATTAATATGATTGATATCATGTCGTGTAAGTTTTTGATTTTATGCAAATTAAAACTATCTGAACTAAGTTTCAAAATAAGTTAACATTCCGACAGTATCCAAATTTTAGGACGTAGAATTCACGGAAATTGATTTCATGTGGATTATTGAGTGAGCAGAAAACTTAGGGTGTTTTAGTCATTTTCCTCATGTGGAACAAGGATTCACTTCAATCGAAAGATTCATCAGATAACGATGATCGAACGGTTTGCAGGACATGGCATAGATCGATTCAAACGCATAGGTTTGGTGCATTGAATCTTATTATTTTAGTTTCAGACTGGACCAGGTATTTTATAACAAATTTATACTAAGGCTAGGAAAAGAGCTAAGGGGATAGGCTGGTAAATTTTAGGAGATGAAAAGACTAGAATTGCGCCAAATTGGGCTCAATTGGTAACAATAGATAAGTTTTTAGTGCACTCGTCTAGTTTGAGCGCATTTAAAGTACCTTATACATATTTTCTATTTTGCCTTTTTACGATAAATCAAATTAATATTACTGTTATGACATATTCTCGAAGAAGATTTTAACATTTCAAGGTTGGTAACAAATTTGAATCAAAAAATATTCGAAAATCAAGCTATTAATTTTTCACATAAAAATCATGTGCGCAAGTACAGCACAGGCAAAAGGTGGCCATGATACTTTAAGAACTGTGTTACCAACGTAAAATATAAAAAAATTGGTGTCGAAATAGTCTCATTACGAAACGCAGTTGCACTAAGCGCAGCATGGCAAGTTGATCTGCCACCTCGTTCTTCGCCACAGCGCTACGTTTCGGCACCCATAACAAGCAAGAGAGTGGAGCTCGAGCTCTCTTGCTCTGTGTCAGCCGCTTCAAGGCATTCCCGCATTCCTAGACCAATTTAGAGTTAGTTCTGGATGCACATCTCCCTGAGTGAAGTTTGGCTATCAGAGCTAATTGCTGCTTCACTTTCATTTCCTTGTCAGACTTCGCGCATTCTTGCCATTATTAGGCTTGCATACACCTATGCTTGAAACACTGTTATGTGCCTCCACGGGATGCCGAGAAGACTCCCGCTCCAGTCGTGAGCCATCAATGTAACATATAAACGCCTTCTCCGGCCAACTTACTACCCCATGCTTCCATTATCATTTTGTTGGGATGGTCAGTGTGTATGCTCTTTTCAATCTTAGTCTGTCCTCAGCTACTACTGCTCTGTATGAGGGCAAGTGTATCTCCACATCTGCTTTTGGAGAAATTCTTCCATGGTCAACTATCTCACCTCTTTCTCTTCAGGTACCATTGTCCAGCAATCGCTAGAAGGAAGACATGACCTCCTGCATGACCCACCAGGCCTCGTTAATATATTCCTGATTGCTGAGAGTTCATCTAGTCAAGTTTCTTACCTCTATTATTTTTTTATAAATTAACGTATACTTCTCCGCATTCAGATCAATTGACATTCAGCTGAAGCTCATATTGTTTTTTCATTGTATTAGAAAACGTAAAAGTGCCCCCTCTGCACTAGAAGTTGTGTTTTTATTTCGTTGATTTTCTAGGCTTATTTCGAAGCTTTGAATTTGCGCCCTGAAAGCGATTACTTCGTCATCAAAATACATACAGGAAGAGTAATTTTAGCACTAAAATCGCTGATCAATAGTAGTAATAATGCATTTTTATCCACGGAAACGCACACTTATAATCCTGCCAGGAATCTCGAACGCCCGATACTCCCTATACGCTGCATCCTCTCGACTTCCGGGTCGCTCTCCAGACCCAGCCCCTATTAACTTTCCAAATCACGTAACAGTGATCCCAGTTCTCACGATTTATCGTGAGATTTAACGATTTTGTATGATATCTCACGATCTTACGATAATGCTTACAATCCTCACGATTTTCACGCATTTCCCAATATTTCATGATTTTTTTCACGAATACTACCCTATGCGGGAAATTTCGTTCGCGAATACCATCCCATTCAAATTAATATGGCATCAGCACGGGAGACAGCGCTGACTATTTTGCTTTTGCAGTTATCCAGATATATTATTGACTATGAATAAATTCTATGCCATTGTCTTTAAACAACCAAACAACGTCTATGCTATGCTTGCCTCACAAAACTTACAGGTCCAACAGATTTTGTTGGCGGGTGCGGGTTTTTTTTTTATTTCCCCGAGCCCCAAGAAATTCTTTAAACTTAAACTAGATAATGACTGGAGGCAGTTAATAAATTTAAATTTTACTGATTTTAATTTAAATCTTGATGATGCTATAAAATTTTGGAACTCGGTATCTAAAATTAAATTAGGCAACCAGAACTTCAGTTTCCTAAACTAGTTCAATTTGTTTTTGACTTATTATGTCTTCCACATTCAAGTGCAACTGTAGAGATTCTTTTCGCAAATAAATTTAGATAAAAGCAGGCCAGCCAGAATTCGATTAAAGAGCAACACTTGCTATTAACAAAGAGCTTAGTGGCTAATACTGGCAAATGCCAAAATTTTACAAATAAACAGAAGTTGTAAAAAACAATACACAAATATTAATATAAAAAATTGGAAACTGACTAATAGTGATTTATCATCTGACTCTGAATAATAGACATCTGTATTTGGTACAAATATGTATTTTTATTTTCTATTTGAGTTACAAATATGTTAATTATTTTTAATTTTTAATTTTCAGTTTAGTTTTAAAATATTTTATTTCTTCTTCTTCAACTACCAATAATTTTATTTTACGTTTGGTTACAAAATAAATAAAAAGCTTTATATTTTGTTGTATTTCCGCATTTTATTTTTATTTTTCGCAATGGTATTATTATTATTGGTAATCAACTATTAGTCGAGCATGACAAGTCTGTACTTACATCAGCTCCAGCTTGTTGGAAGATAGGTTGACTTGTTTAAAAAGTGTTAGATTATATTAAATTTTGGTATAAGCATGCGTTATTTTACTGAAAATAAATTTGCAATCAAAATTTGAAATTAAAAGCGCGATAGTGCAAGCTTTTAGGAGCGGCTAAATATAGCGCAAATGTTAAATATGAGACTGCTTTTTTCTTCATTTTGGGCATGCCTTGGGTTTGTTTGGGTTCACTTTGTTTATTTGTGGCCCAGGAGCGAACGAAGCGAGCGGAGGGCTATGCGTACAACCATTTTTTACCATTTATTTTTCCCATAGTGCAACCACCAACGTAAACAATCGAGGTTGGAATTAACATTTGCGCTATTCAAGTTTTTCAAGGTCTCACGATTTCTCACGATTTTTGGCGATCAGCCTTACGATTTCCAATCAACGCTGACTGGGAACACTGTCACGTAACCCAATCCGCGAAAGGCCACCGGCCACGTTCCGCGCTGCACGTGCCTCTTCTGCAATTTTCCTGTGAACAGCGGCGTACGCCTCCGATAGGATCGCATCAACCCGCATCCGGTCGCAGGACAAGAGTCAATGACAGCGCTGATGGCCCTTGATTCGCAGGATTGCAGGAAGTGTTGACGTTTTGTTATCGTTGACGATGCCGAAGGAATATGCCTTGCGTGGAGGATTACGATATATTGCAGCTGCTAAAAGGATATGTTTAAAGAATTGTATGGGACGAGATTTGCTTAATAATATTGTGTTGATCTCGACAAGGATGCATTTCAATAGGCTAATTATGAAAATGATCATTTTGCATTTTTCTGTGGAATCAAGAATAATATTATCATTAATTCCCTCAAACAAAGTTAAAATTTTTGCTGAAACCACAAAATTGCCTTTTTTAGATGTTTAATATAAATTCACTGTCCCACATTTACTACTAGACAAGTTAAATTAAAGAAAACTGTTGATGAGTTGACAGTGTTGTCAAATAATTTTGCCACTGCTTCAGTGTAAGATCTCCTGGTTTTAGAGCACCTCACCTAGTTGGTTAACTCTAATTATATTCCATAGCTGAATGCCAAAAAATCATGTTTTGTCATGTTTAGAACAGGTAGATCAACAATCCAGTGTCCAGACCATGCTGAGTTCTTGGATCAAGAAGTGTCACTTGCATCTGAAGCAAAATTTTTGGGTATATTTGTCGATTGCCATCTAAATTGGAAAAAAGAAATTAAGAATGTTTCGGGAAAGTTAAATGGAGTTTGCTATTTGCTAAGAATATTAAAGAATTACCTTAACAGGAAGATACTACTTGTGTCTTATCATGCAAACTTTGAAGCAATTCTTAGATTTGGGGTAATCTTTTGGGGAAATGCACTGGGTGCTGAGAAGTTATTTTTAATCCAAAAAAGGGCTTTACGTTTGATTCTGGGCATGGGTTGGCAAGAATCATGCCGGGGAGTCTTTCGAGAACGTGGTTTGCACATTTACCAAATCATAGCCACAACACCATAATCTAAATTATCCTGCGCATAGACTCACACAGTCTGAGCGTAGCCTCATGCACTCATGTATCAAATATTATAATCCATTGCCCAATTCCACAAGGCAGTTTTCAGGCTTGTTGTTGACTGTGAACCCTACACTGCTATCTTTAAGCTGTATTTGTTTCAAAATTTTTGTAGTTTTAAAAAAATGGCTATTTATCACAGAGTTATATATGTCTTTATATGTGCATTAAAAAATATATATGTTTTATTAGATACTTTAGACCAGGTTAATGTAAATAAGCATTGTTTTTGATTTTCTTAGATGTAGTTTATATTTTATTTTATGACGCCATTTATCTAAATACACGGCTCTTGATGTACTTTTTATAAATAAAGAGATTGATTGGTTGATTGATTGATAATGACCCTTTACTGTAGCATGCAACTACTGGATTGATTTCGACCTATCCTCACGATTCCCTCACAGTGGCACCGAAAATGAGTTGCAGTTTCCTCTTCTTCTTGGCAGAACTTACATAGGGTTTGAGCTTCAGGCCCATCAGAGTCTCTGTTCTGGTTGGGCACTCCACCATTCCATGTTGCTATCAATTTCGCAACGAATGCCTTAATAGTACATCTGGCCACTCCACAAAAGGGTTATGGCCCCATCAAAGGGCTCCATGCATCAGCTTTAACTATTTCATCGGATCTTTCGTTGCCTCTGGGGATTTCGTGAGCGAGAGTCACTTTGTTTTCACTACTTACTGGTATACCAGACAAGCTTTGCCCTTATTGCTGAGCTTTTGTTCAAGTCGTTTCTTCCTCGTATTGCGATTTTAAAATGGCTAGTTGACAGGCACATAACTTAAGATCTTTCCATTGACTGAACGTCAATATGTGTATAAAGCAGGTAGATGAAGGACTGGAGGATCTCAACTCAGGCTACTTTCAAAATCAATGGAGGATAAAGATATAGCAGTAACTACTATTCTAGATATAGATATTTAATCATGCATCAACCCTTTCCTTTAAGATAGCGCTACAGTGCCAGCGTCTATATGCCAGTGGTCACGGGCATGCTCTCGTAGAGGAGTCGAAGAAACAATAGTGGTTCTCTTCACATGAAGGGGAATTCTGAAAGGCCTAAAACCACTGGTTCTTAACAGAGAAATAATTCCCTCTTCTACAGAGGTGAAATATTTAAGATCAATTTGATCAAAAGTTTACACAGAAGGCAGGTGTAGAAGAATGTGTGGGAAAACCTTGGGTCTAAGCCCTAAGAGGGTGGGGAGACCCATGATGAAATATGAAGCAGTGACTTGGTGGCCAAGGACCAGGCAAGTGGATGTAAGAAGGCTATTGAGCGGCGTACAAAGGCTAGTGTGTCTGTGCGCTATGAGAGCCATGAAGTCAATTTCTTTGGCCGCTCTAGAGATCTACCACCCAAGTCATCCATTGGCTGAACGTCAATATGCGTATGAAGCAGGTAGATTGAAGGACTGGACGATCTCAACTCAGGCTACTCTCAAAATCAATGGAGGATAAAGGTATAGCAGTAACTACTTTTCTAGATATAAAAGGGGCATTTAATCAGACATCAACCCTTTCCTTCAAGATAGCGCTGGAGAGAAGACAGTGCCAGCCACTATATGTCAGTGGTCACGGGCATGCTGTCGGAGAAGAGACAAAGAAACAATAGTGGTTCTCTTTACTTTTAACAGCGAAACAATTCCCTCTTCCACAGAGGTGAAATATCAATTTTGATCAAAAGTTTACTTAGTAGTTAGGAGTAGCAGAATGTGTGGGAAAAACTTGGGTCTAAGCCCTCATGATAATATATGAGGCAGTCACATAGTGGACAACGACCAGGTACGTGGATGTGAGGCTAATGAGACGCGAGTAAGGCGTCTGTGCTCCACGGGAGCCATAAATTCAATTTCTACGGCCGCTCTAGAGGTAGTATTAGATCTTCCACGAATGCACATTTACATATAAGGAGAAGCTAGGTCGGTAGCTCACAGACAGTTGCAAGTACAAGCACCAACCAATAAGGTGGCGACGAAAAACTGCTGAAGGAGATTAAGGTAAATAGCGTGCTGGGCATGCCCACATAGTACTCCACTCCAACCTCCAACATAATGGTTTGAAGAAAAATCGTAAGAGAAGATTGCATCTACGTCTATGCAACTTTGAAATATTCGCAGTTCTAAGAAGTTTTTAGTAATAATAATATAACGATTTTCCCAGGGCCCATTAAAATATCCCCAAGAACACGACCCAACTTGTCGAAACTAATCATAGCTTCGTAGGTGCCTCCGGCATGAAGCATGGGTCATCTCTTACGCATAGCGTCATCTGTGAAAGCTTCGAATCATTTTACAAACAACCAACATTACCTAGTTTATAAGGTAATTAAAATGTCCATCCACTATTTATAGAAACAGATATTTGACACCAAAACGAATTAGTTGCAGTATTGGTATTTCAAATACAAATTATCATCTAGATACCGCCATATCATTATTTTTATTGCCAACACGAAAAAACTTTTGTACGTAATCGCCGTAATCACACGATTCCGTCTAGCGATTATAAAAAGCGAAATATTCCGTAATTATTTAAAAAAGGTACGACCGTGAGCGTTGTTGTAAAATTCCTTCTAATGCGATTTTCATGTCATCCGATAGCCATACTAAATGTTTATCGACTAAATGGATATTGTTTCTGTTGCTTGCTGATTAAGTGACCACATTGTTTATATTGGTTTCTAAACTGTTTATAATTATACGTCTTTTTGTTTGTAATATGTCTATTACGCTTAACTGAGGCTATATACTCGCAATATCAACATTATCCTCGCTTAATATGCAAACTATTTGTTATATGAGTGCATAAATTCATTGAACCCAAATTAAAAAAAAATAAGGTCCTGCTTAAATGCTTCCTAGCACCTTTCTGAATAACAAGAAATGCAG
>JAEQML010063113.1:0-23503 GCA_016904865.1 Pissodes strobi | reverse complement strand
GATGCTAACATGGTTAGCGAAACGCGCGTCGAGTGCAAATATTCTGTTTCGGTATTGTGGATAAAACTCTGTTTTAGTAATAATATTACAAGTATATTGCTTCAAATGTATAATATTACGTCGAGCTTCTCCAGTATTATCATTCTTTAACTTTACGTTTTCTCCTCTGTTATCTGCCACTGTGTAAGGTACTGGACTAAATGAATGAGTTACTGTACTTTTTTAGGATTCTTTACATCAACTTTAGTATCTCCTTCTGGTTCAAGCTCTTTTGCTCCTCATCTTTTATCAGCTTAATTTCTTCCTTTCTCTTTTTCCATTTGATCTTTGTCTTTTACCTCTTCATTTATTATAGAATGTTCAGTGTCTCTAATGTGTGGGATCTTGTCTCTCAAGTTCTCTTGAAAAATATTTCCGATGGTTATTTTCCTATGACGGTATGAGGTGTGCTATTATATATACATCGTTAAATAATCTATTAGTTCTTTTGTCCAATCTTTTTTTAAGGCATGACTAATTTTCAGGCGTTTTAGGATGTCCCAATTTTTCCTCTCAACTTCCCCTTTTTGTTGGATACCATAAGGATATAATATATACTATGGTATAAATGTATGCATCTTTCTTTACAAAACCCTTTAGTTCAGCACTTGTAAACTGTCTCCTATTCTCTGCAACAAAAGACACTGGATTTCCTAACCGAGAAAATATCTCTTGCAACGTCTTAACGGTAAAACTAGTTGACATGATAATTTCAATTCATTTGTAGCGACTAAAGTAGTCTACAAAAACAATCAAGTAGTCTTGGTAACGGTTCCATAAAGTCAATCTCCACATCGATCCAAGCGTCTTGTGTAAGTTCTCTTTTTTAAGTGGCTTCGGTAATAAGGGAGTCGAAACTAACATGTAACCCTTACAGGACTTGGTCACTTTTTCACGTCTTTATCTATGTGTGGCCACCAAACCTTTGCCCGACTCGATTCTTCATAGCAGCTATACCTGCATGGCCTTCGCGGGCAGCTTGAAGCACCAAACTTCGAAACTGTCTAGGAATAGCAATTCTCGCTCCTTTAAGTGGAATATTGTCTTGAAAACAAAGTTCAATTTCTATTACATTGTATTGCTTATGGCTCTCATCCCAAATATTTGTGCTCAACCCCTCCCATACTTTGCGAATTTCATTATTTATTTTGGAATGAGACCTAATATCCTACAATGGAACTGTTACTGGTCGAGCGAATTCGATTCGATTGTTGTACTTGTTCTTCGTCAAACTCATGGGTGGGGGGCTTTTTTGTATAAAAATCTAGAGAGAGGATCTGCAATATTATTTTTCAAGGAATATACACCACTTTAAAATTAAAAGATTATAAACGAAGAACCCATATTTCACTTGTTGTACATGGTTTTGATTTTGGGTGAATAATAGCTCTTAATAGTTTATGGCAAGTAATTCATTAAAATGAATCCTTTCCATATAGATACATATTAAAGTGTTCTACGGCCCAGACTAATGCAAGTGCCTTGTTTGTCTGGCAGTACCTTTTCTTACATTTAGTCAAACGTTTATTTCCGAATGCAATAATACGTGGATGCAGTCTGGCCTAACTTAAAGGAAAACCCTTTATAAATAAATTAATAAATTATTATTCCGTTAGTCTACCTAAGAATCTAATCTATATCTAGAGTCTCGCCAATGTAGGTTGACTAAAAGCAGGCACATAATTATGAGAGTAAGTGTTGTGTCACACTATGCGTTTTTAACGCTGCGGCAAGAAGGGATGCGTTTTGACCGGATGTACTCTACTTGGCACACATCCCATCGGGATGCGTTTTAACGGGATGTTTGGCCAGTCGAATTTTGGTAGTGCTAGTATCATGGCGAATTCATTGAAGCTTGTGCGTGCTCTAGAAGCGGAGGGGTTATTAGGAAAGGCACCTCGTCAATATTGGATTCACCTTTTCAATTTGGAACGAGAGTCCAGTAAAAGGTTTGCAACGTTCTACAACAAAATTCGAATGTACGACAGGAAGTTTTTTGGGTATTACCGAATGTCCAAAAACTAATTCGATGAACTACTTGCGATATTGCGACCCCATATCAGCAGACAAAATACAACTTTTAAGAACGCTATAAGTGCAGAAGAAAATAAAGCAGATAATATTGTTGACAAGTTGAAAAAATACAAAACCTATTATTTTGTTGAATGTCGACCTTTATTAGAATAAGAGATTAAATTTACATGACATGAACTTATAAACTTTGGTTGTACATCGATGAATGACTCACTTGTTTGATGAGAATCTTGTGGAGACGTCGTCTGTCGGGTGCTTACTGATGGTATTTGTTGACCATATGCAGATGGGTATGTAAATTGTGATTGCGTAGAAGAATGCTCTCCTGGGAACTGATAAGCAGCATTCACAGGAAGCGCATGTCTTTTTTTGTCGAAGGTCTCGAAAGAACTGCAGCGTCATAAATTTAAAATCCGATTTCTCATCAGCAGTCAGTTCTTTGTAATCGGGGAGAAGAGACATTAAAAACGACTTGTTTGCATCGTCTATTGTTTGGTTGCCGTTATCTAGTTTCTGAAGCAGTTGACTTTGAAAAGGCGTAAAAGTTAGTCGATTAGCTTTCTGTCCCCTAGTTCGTGAAAGTTTTGGTGGTTGCATTTTGCTGCTAGTGCTAATATTATTCCTCGTCATCATGCTCCTCAATGTCTTTCTCGTTCTCACCTTCCCTTTGTTCCCCTTTCTCCTCATACGCGAGGTCTTCGGGGTATTTTGCAAAATTTCCTACAGTTTTTCGTTTCTCAATTGTATTCAACAGGAATGTGAGGGCATCTGCATATACGTATTTTTTATTATTTTTTTTTTTTGGGAGCAGCGTCACCACTTTTTCCTTGGTGGATAAACTTAAAGTAATTATCTCTGATATGTCGCCATTTGCTCTTCATCTCCTTCACTGTAACAACAGAAAACAAGTCGATTTATGAATTGCGCAATGTGATTTATGACCATAATTCAATAAAATTAATTAAAATTTATTTAATACAAAGAAAATATAGAAAAAAAACAATTAACGTAGGCATGCGTTTTAGGATTAATACTGAAATATTTCTTTTTACAAGTGTTTATCGACTGGAATGACCTTCTCAAGCGTTGCGTACGAATTATATATTGCCAGATCCACAATTGGAACAACAGTCCGAGAAACCTGTCAGGTAATTTGGTCTACTTTAAAAGAGATAGAAATGCCAGAACCCACAGAAGAAATGTGGTTAGATATTGCAAAACAATTTTACATAAAAACGAACTTTCCTAACTGCGTAGGCGCGATTGACGGAAAGCACATAAGATGCATAAATCCTAGAAGGGCAGGATCAATGTTTTCAATTACAAGAAGTTTTTTTCTGACGTGCTGATGGCATTTGCAGACAGCAATCTAAATTTTGTTGCTATTGACGTGGGTGCATACGGAGAAGAAGGTGACTCGTCAGTTTTTCGAGAGAGCCCACTAGGCCTGAAACTGTACTCTGGAACTTTGAATTTGCCTCCACCTCGTAATTTGCCGGACATTCACAACAACAACCCCTTGTTATGGTTGGGGGATGCGGCATTCAAACTTCATATTAACCTTTTGAAACCATATCCAGCCCGAGGCCTGAATGCAACCAAAAGAGTTTTTAATTATAGACTTTCAAGATGCAGACACAATGTGGAGTGCGCTTTTGGTGTCCTAGCAAAAAAATTGAGGATTTTTCACTCACCCATTCTCGTATAACCAGATTTCATTAATGAGATAGTGCAAGCTTGTTGCATTCTCCACAATTTTGTTCGCAAAAGGGATGGTATCAACTATGAAGATACTGAAACTCATCCATTTCCTGACGTTAAAGATTTGGATGGAGGCCCACGAAGAGGAGGTTTGGAGGTTAGAGACTATTTTGCTCAATATTTCATGGTACCAGGCGCAGTATACTTCCAGAGAAATTACATGTATTACACTCCACTTTTTTAGTTTTAATGTATTTAGTTTAAATGTATGTAGGTAGGTACATATAGTGAATAAAACAGTATAATTATTATTTAAAATATACCTTTCTCATCTCTCTCCGTTGAGTCAAGCTCCATCTAATTCTTATTCATAATTTCTCCAATTTCCACCCACAGCTCCCTACACACCAATTTCTCCCTACAGTTTTTATCTGAGTATTCTTTCGACTTTTTCTCCCATAATGCTTGTTTACCGTGGACACACTCAATGAATAGATCCACGTCAAAGATGATGAAATTTAATGAAAAAACAAACACCAAACCACGAACTCAAAAATTTTCTAACATATTTACAACTGCACGTGTTTTCGTTCTATAGCGGTCGTCCGGTCGTACGGTGCCCCCGCAGCATGATGCGGTTACATCCGGTTTGGGTGCGGTACAATGCTGTATGTGACAGCTCTCATTTAATACAATGGGTTTACACCATCCCAGCAAATGTCGAACGTAAACGCGGATACGGGCTGGCGATGGCGGTGCGATTAAACGTACGCATCGCACGTGTTACAGTACGACATTTTAGTTCAATAACGATGAATGCGACGTCAACACGTTCCATTTTACTTCTAGAAAATAGTTTGTTGATACTAAGATTATTACGGAAACTCAAAGAGACGTGAATATAGTAAAACGACTCATACGGTATATAGAACCAGGTCAGTTTAAGGTGAATTTCATCATCTGTACCTTGAGTTACAAGCAGATGAAAGTGCTTTTCGTCAGTACACCAGAATGACAATAAAGACATTTGATTATATTGTTGAAAAAATACGCGTTGCATGTTATCACTGCACAAGAAATTTTCAGAGACCAATTTCTGTCGCAGAGAGGCTTTTGTTAACCTTAAGGTAAGTAATGTACACCAGGATATTTATTTTTCAGTGTTTTTATTATCATTTAACAATTATTTAAAATGTATTGACTTAAGTCAGTATTTGGGTACATATTATAAAAATACCTGCAGATGAAGCAGGTGAAGGAACAGTCGAATAGGTCGACTAGAGCACTGACGACATGGCAGTGGATGGACGATCAAAAGAATAAGTATTGTATGGTTGAAAACTGGTAGACGGAGGTGAAATTTCCTGGATTATTATCTCTTGGAATTTTTGTCTTACTCGTAGTTGCTGCAACGTATCCCTTTATGTTAAAATAATAAAAAAAAATAACTTTTATAGAGAATGTGACTCACATGATTTACGCTTTGGACGAAAGTAATCAAAATTGGGTCTTACCAAGTAGAATCTAAGCACATAAATTCCCGAATAAGAAATGTCATCCTCATGCGTCAGCGTCTATGCGGCTGAAAGAGCGATTTAAAAGAACTGGGTGTATCGATTACGATCAAAACTTGGAAAGGCAAAAAAGATCTCCGAATAAAGAAATCGAATATCTATTCATTTACGCTCTTATTGAATCCATATATTTCATATACTAGATAGTAAGAAAATGGGTGCTGCTAAACCCACTGTAAATAGAATAACTAGCAGACATGAATTTCACCCGCACCTATCGGATGGGAGAAGAACCTGACTTTTTCAACCATATTTTATTCTAGGACGAAGCAACTTTCCAGAAAAGTGAGTACGTCAACCGACATATTTCCACTATTATACCTCTGAAAACCCAAGTTTTATTATGCGTTAAGATCATCAGCGTAGATGGTATTTTAATATGTAGGCTGGCAGAATCGATGACCGCATCATTCGATCATTTTTGAAGTGAAAACTTCTTTAGCGCCGTTAGTCGACTGAGAACGGGAGTGATTTGAGACTCGATGAAACGAAAACAGAGACCCCAATAAAAAGATATAGATCTATAGAACGTAACCTGCGAGAGAATGAGATAGAACACAGTATATGAATATTCACGGATCGTAAACGGTATAGCACTGGAGTAAAAATGCGGTGCTGCGATTGGTCATTCGAAAGGGCAATGGGTGTTTTATTTTTACCGCGCTTATTCAGTTTAAAGCACATATATGATTGTAAAAAAAGTTGGTGGTTTGCATTAAGAATCTGATGTAAATAGAGTCAAGTTTAGTTTAAGATTAAACAGTAATTCGTGCCGAATGTATCAGAATTACTCATGTCTTTACGGTTCAGTGAATTGCTTTCAACAGCTCTGTTAGTGCAGTGGTCAGACCTGCTTGTAATACGCACGTCCGGGTTCGATCTACGTCAGGTAAGAAGAAATGGTAAATATAGCACTTTAGTTAAAACAATAACAACTCCTATTGGTCAAAGATTTAATGAGATAACCTTAACAATGTCTATTCGTCAGCAACTAAATGAGGTTACGTCATATCGAGTTACTAAGGTGCGCATGTTCTCTCGATTGAGGTATATTTTAGAATTGTTTATAGGTCTTTAGTCACTGTTTTATAGACATAGCTTTCTTAAGAGTTGTGTTGTGTCCATTTATCGCTGGCTTTGTATCAAGTTTACTCAAAGTATACACTGCACTTTAACTACTTTGAAAATAATCTTAGCCAGAACTTTGACAAACTTGTTGTAGATTCGACCTTTAGATAGGCTACACTGTAGATAGGCAACTCCTTAGTCCACAAACATGTGCTCTGTAGAAACTCAAGTTTGGGTAGGGAATAAGGTTTCAGGTTAAGACCCAGCGAACATGTGCCTCGCAGGGAACTGGTTTTGGTGAGAAACAAAGTCTGCCGATCTGAAAGTTCGCTAGCGTATTTATATAAAAAAAGTCACGATCGTTCAAGGTTTATAATCGCTTACGTTGCTTATAAGTTGTCTTTAATGTTTACGTACTATTTTCCAAGTTCAAGTTGAAACTTAGGACATGGTGATATTTGCTTAGTAGTTCATGCATTTTAGTTGTTTACACGTTCCCTTCCCCTCTTAACGTTGGTCCCACCCCTGTTGACTTGTAGGGTGATTTTTTAATCGTTCAACTTGTAGCGATGTTCAACTAGCTGCGAAGGACCACTTGCCCAGCTTCTCAATCACAAAAACGTTATGAAACACTTTACTCTTGCTATATTACTGACGTTTAATTTGTCTCGTTACGACATTTTATTCTTAGAAGGGAAGAAATATAAAAAATGTGTTCGTACTGTTCGTTCAAAAGTAAACAACATGACCTTCTTACGTCTTCTTCATACACATCCTCCGTTTCTCTTCCTGGCGTTAACGTACTCATTCGGTCCGCGCACCTTATGGCGTTGCCACAAGTTCCAACAAAGCTGAAGGCTTAACATGCCGCCCGCCTTGAAAAGTCCACTTTTCAAAAAGTAAAATAGTGTTATTTCATTTGAGTGGCTTCTTCAAACAACTACAACAGTTAAGTTCGATACTGTGTTCAACTGTTACCAACTTAAAATCTTACTTACTGTTCTTCTATGCTATTTACAGGCAGTTGACAATTTTTCGAAATCGCGCATTTGGATATGCTACCACTTGGTACACGAACTGCAACAACTCGCATAATTCCATTACCTCCAGGATGCAACTCCACCACTCTTGCCAGATGTCATTTTAAAGGTGGCAATTTGTCATCCACCAGTATCACTAGCGAACCCACCTTTAACTGGGGTTGAATTCGCTGCTTCCACTTCCCTCGTATCTATAACTGCTGCAAATAATTTCGGGACCAGCGCTCTCAAAATTACTGATAAACTTGTTGCCGGCGCGTTGATAACTGTTTAATTTTGAAATTTTTATATATCTTAATCCTTGTTTAGGTGGACCTGCTATTGAGTCGGCGATTAAGAAATACGATGAGGGGTTAATGGTAATGGTGGTAATGGAAAAATCTTTTGGGTCGTTGAAGATTGTCGTCAACGGTCGCGAGTTTAAGCAAGCTTCAGTTTGCACCAATAATGTATACATTTCTTCAAAAACAAGTGAAACTTGGCCGATTTAATTGCGGCTTCCCATAGGCCGCCCATATGCGTGGATCTTGCTGGAATGAAATGCCAAGTTATCCGATTGCTAGCCAACAAAACTAGAGACGATGTCATTGTGTTTTTGATCATTTAATAAATTGGTAAGTTCAACAAATTAGTTATTGGCTGGAAATTCAATCCGTTATCGAAATAAATCTTGGTTTTCTTCGACGAGAACAGAATCGCTTCAAAGTGTTCAAAAAACTGTCAGTTGTCAAATCAGTTGCTAATTCGTTATGAACCGCGCGTGTAGCAAAACTACAAGAATGCAAATGTTCGATTTTTATTATAATTATTACGATAAAATCTTATTATTATTACGATAAAATTTGATTATTATTACGATAAAATCTGATTATTATTACGATTAAATACGAGTGTGATTCGATTTCTTAGCTAACCTGGGTAAAATCAGCATGTTTTCCGATTAAATGTAAAACAATTAACATCGATAAACCAGTCAAGATTTCAACCATAAACGTTTGTAGACGATTAGTAAATTTCTCGTTTAATCTTAGTCTGTTTCTCCATCATGAATTGACTCTTTTACGCTGCTCTTCACCCAGTTCGAAGCGACCATGTTGGCTTGTGGGGTGATTTTTTAATTGTTCAACTTGTAGCGATGTTCAACTAGCTGCGAAGGACTACTTTCCCAGCTTCTCATCCATAATACCGTTATGAATCCCTTTACTAGTACTATATTACTGAAGTTTATTTTCCCTTGTTACAACATTTAATTTTTAAGAGAAAAGAAATACAAAAAAATTAGTTCGTTCAAAAGTAAACAACATGACCTTTTTACGTTTTTTTTATACACATCCCCGTTTCTCTTCCTGTTGTCGGCGTACTCGTTCGTTCCGCGCACCGTGTGGCGTTGTCACAAGTTAAGCTGAAGGCTTAACAACCCCTATGTTTTAAGAAGAAATACCTCAATTCGAGAAAACATATCGCATTTTACATCCTCTTACTATAACTGTACAATACAAAGTATCATCAGTAATTTTGTTACTTTATGGATCCAGGGGGATCCTTTGTAACTCCCGTTTCTAGCCTCCATTGCAGTCTATGTCCTAGCATGGTATGTCAACCCTAAAACTGTTTGAGGGTATCATACGTGAAAGTCTACTGTATAGACTAGTTTTATCCACTGGTGCTTGGTATATACATACAGCAAAAAGAAACGTATTTAATAAAATTGTCTTAATAATACTACAACCCTATTTCTAGAGTTTCAAAATAAAATAATATTTTGTAGAACTAGAATCATATGCACTAGTTATCCATAATATTTAAAAGACGGTCCTGTCTTTATACTATTAACCATATAGTTCCCTAATTCTTATGGATACATATAAAAGTTTATTCAACTTAGACGGTTTTGTCTTCTAATATGTTATCTCAGGGGCGTGCGGTGAAAGTTGGGACACGGGAAACAAGTTTTCAAAACGTACAAGAGGAAAGCCCGCCGCAGGCGAAGACGGAGGCTTATTCGCCGTAGGCGGAAAATTTTAGGAGTGCCACGCCCAATTGGTACCCAAAATCGTTAAAAAACACGGCTTCCACGAGCGGACGAAGCGGATTTTACCAAGCATTATTGACAAATTTCCCAACTCAATTAAGCCTAAAAAAAGTAGAGCTGGGCAACAGGCAACAAAAGTAAAATGGAACTGAACCTCGCTTTTGATGATATAATATAACAATCGAATCTGCAATTATTAAAACTCTTCTTATCTTTCTTTAGGTTTAGATTTAATTGAAAATCAAAATCTGTCTTTTTTTGCAAACTCGTCTATAATTTCGTCGTAGAAACGCGGATTCTGTGACATTTTCTGCAAAAGATTGTTTTCAATTGCCAACAGGGACACATCCGAAAGACGATCTTGTCCTGTTGAATTTCGCAAATAAGTCTTTATTCGCTTAAGCGCAGAAAAACTACGTTCTACCGAGGCACTAGTAGCTGGAATCGTCAACACTAATTCACATCATTTTACTACCTCTGAATATGCGTTTGTTAAATCTGTTTCTTTTAAAAAAGCCAAAAACTCACTAGCAGATTTCGATGTCTTCAGTTCTGAACATAACAAAACTAGATCAAAGTACTATCCATAATGACGCATCAATGATTTTAAGTGGGTTTCCGGAAAATGTTTTCCCTTAAACTCGTTAAAATAGCACAATTCGAGAAAGTATAGGTCTTCAAAGTTTTTAAACATGTTGTCTATTTCTTGATAAATTTGATCCAAAATTTGGTAAAAAAGTCGTGCATAACACATTTAATATCTCAAACATTATCCGTGCTTACGCGTTTTCTTTGTGGCTCCAAATCGACACCGACACTATTCGTACTTTCCCAGCATTTATCAAAGTCATCTCTTTTTTTGTTTATTATATTTTTAAAATCACAATTTTTTTAGGCAAAATCCAATATCGTTTGTTTTAGATTGTAATATATTAAATAGATTATCAGAAAATGGGAATATTTCTGAAAAAACAAGAAGTAAAAAGTTAAAATTAAAATCGTTTTTTAAACTATCTAAAAATCTTCTAGGGCAATTTAAAGTTTCTACATCCCATTTATCGCTATTCACTAATATACTTTCAAATAATTCAATTAAAAACTCGCGATGTTCTAAAATAGTTAGTACTAGCCTGCCATTGTAATTCCGCGAGTGCGTTTGGTAGATTCCCCTCAAAGTTGCAAAAAACACTTTACATTATTTTATTTTTATTACTGATTGAGACAAAACTAAGTTTAATTTGTGCGCATAACAGAATATGAAATTTGCACCCGGGTAAGTTTCACGCACTTTTACTTGAAGACCGCCTAAATGCCCAGCCATTACGGCAGCACCGTCATAACTTTGAGCAACCAATTTTTCAGCGGCATTAATATTTTTAATAAGTTCGCATACAATTTTATACAGTGCGTTAGCCGTTCTATCTTCTAACACGTTAATAAAACCTAAAAATCTTTCGTGTATGTTTCCGTTCTCTTCCTCATTTACAACAGCCATATCTATAATTCGCGTAAAAAGACACCAATACCATTTTTTGCTTCTGACAGATATATGATGTTTTTCTAACAACCAATCATGCTGATCCACACCACCCATATGTTTACTGTAATTTACGATGCATGATGGTTTAGGGACTGAAGTTCGCATTTTCCTTTTTATCCCATCGTTGAACTTGGGTGGTTGGATGTATAGTGTCATAATTAGTACCTACAGAAACACATTTGCTGTCATTCTATTTGCAAATAAGTTTTTCATTATTTTTATCAAATTACCAATCGTATGACCCACGAGGTTCTTTTTCTAAATCCTTAGATGGTTTTGTAGGACACTTTGCAGTTCTATTTTCCCGCACCGTACCCGTAGCCCCATATCCCATATCTTTCAACTGACAAAGAAGAGCATAACTGGTAAAAAAATTGTCAAAATATACCAGATGTTTGTTTGGTTCTTCCACGATGCTCAACACGGAAACCCAACGGGGGTATTTGTTTCTTCCCTTGCCTTGCCACAATAAAGGTCAAAACTGTAACAATAACCATTATCACCACACAGAGCCCATAGCTTGAATCCAAATCGAATTGGTTTTGCTCTTATAAACTACTTCAACGAGTTATGTCCATAATACTTGACTATCATTTCATCAACAGCTAAGTGTTGATGAAACCTCCCCCATTGTTGAAATCGTGAGTTTAGAAAATCTAATAAAGGCCTTATTTTGAATGCTTTGTCTTGCTTGTTGTTATTTGCCTCCGCATTATTTGTGAAGTGAATAAGAGACTTTATTTCTAAGTACGTATTGCGGCTGAAGGCATTTTTTACAACTGGAATCCCTAAATCTTCCGCTTCACACCAGTAATCCTTTTCACTAGATAGTGGGTGGTAGCCAGTAAAAATAAGAAATCCAATAAATATTTCGATTTCCTCAACTGTTATTGAGAAATCATGCCTATTTTTTGTTCAGTTGCGTATCGGATCGTTTCAGTCAGAATATGATCGAATACTTGCTCGTCAAAAAACATTTTCGTCAAAAAACATTTCAAAAATTTGTAATGGGGTAAACTCACTAAGTTGCTCTTTTATATTTTCAAATAACACTTTTGGATCACTTCTTTCGTTATCCTCATATTGCGGATCCGATTTGCTCCATTTAGGAACAAAGGATTTTTTGTTTTCAATTTTTTTCTTTTTGGCTAACGAAGCAAGTGGTAGGTTATCTTCTTCGTCAGACGAAGAAAGAGGAAATTCTTGGGTAAAAGTCTCTTCCTCAACTAAATTTTCAGCTCCACCAGGAATATCCGCAACATTTGCTTGCAGACCCATATCGTCATCATAGATGTCGTCCTCATCGGTAAGTTCATCTACTTCAGGAGGTAGTGCAGCTATATCGGCATCTATTTGTTCCGAATATAGATAATCACTAGCATCTTCCAAGTGACGAAAATATTGTCGACTCATCCTAAAACCAAAAGCTTGTATAAAACATTTATTTACCTTTACTTCCTATTATTATTTTGTAAAAACTACTATTCTAAAGAATTTTTTTTATATATATATATCCGCCCAGCGTCCTCATTTGAGTACGCCAAGTTTACCTAACCCTATTTGTAGCTCTTTTTTTTATATGACAATATTTATATTTTATTGAGACACTATACATATTACCAAGTAAATAAAAAAAATATTTCCACGTAAAATGTAAATAGGGATTATAAACAACTAAATCTGCAGTTTTTGGCGTGAATCAAAATATATTGACGTACGAAGAGAAATGCGGCACACGTACTACTGCCTACTAGAAGACCGATACTAAGCCGCCGCATCGTCTAGGACGCAATTATTGCCCCGCACATTTTTTATCCCCACCTATAGGCACCGTCCTCAAATGATGACACTGGGCATTAATGGGTTAAAATAACAGTCGAAATTGTAGAAACTAAATCGTTTTGAAGTGCCTTGAAACACAATGCCCTGCTCCAACTGAGTTTTTAAACAAGGGGCATACTTAGATAATAGAGAAAGAAGGTTTAGATAATTGCCTCTATTTGCGGAATACATTCTCATCGTGCCCTCTAAAGCCAAGTTCATGAAGGGCAAGAAAACACACAACATCAATAAGTCTTTTAAGCACATTCCTATTGTTTTTTCACTAATTCATTATGTTGTTGATGACTAACATGTAACTGTTTATCTAAGGCGTGTTCGATTCGTGTATTTCCAAAAACTTTTTCTTTGATAACAGTTTGCAAGTGATTATTGGAGCTAATGTGAGGTTTTACTACGTTATGTAAATTATTTAAATCGCCAAATCCGTTGTAATTCCACACACCATGTTCATTAACTAAAAGCAAACAAGGCCAAGAAAAAAGTTTATTTCTTATCTCACAACCTGTCAGCCACACATACTGCACATAATTGATAGATTAATCGAATACCTACTTACCTGTATGAAGATTAATCGTAATTTTCCGAGCTTGTCTTCCGATATGATTACATCGTAGTTTCTGAATCACCATACCCATCGACACGTTTTTAAAGCATAAAGTTTTTTTATCCTCAACCCGAGCCTGCTCTCGCATTTCGATGCTTACTCATTCTGTTTCAGAGTAAAATTGCCCGCCTAAGGGGCATGTGGTTGGGAGGGTTGTAATCATATCGGAAGACAAGCTCGGAAAATTACAATTAATCTTCATACAGGTAAGTAGGTATTCGATTAATCTATCCATTTTCCATCGCTTGTCTTCCGATATGATTACATCGTAGCTGTTTAAAGCTAGATGGTGCAATTTTGCATTATTCTACCTCCAATCCTGAGAATACCACAAAAACACAATTAAGGCAGCAAACTCATTCAATTCAACTCTATTTTAAGTATGACAAAAAAAAATCAATGAAAAATCTATCCTATAAATTCCTTAATTACTTAAAATTTAAGGATACCTATTCTAGATAAATATACATATTTTATTTACCATATTATTGATATATAATCAGCGCAAAACAAATCTAATAAATTGAACCTTAGGCAACGGAATACTTAAAAGTTAAAAGGCTACCTATTAGGGCTAAGATATACCCAAATTTAAAATTGTATTGGCAAATATGTCATTGGGCGTACTTAGAGGTCGAGTATAGAATCTGAAGAAAGTGTCAGAATTATAGGACTCCACCCTGCTATCTTCTTAATGACATTTTGTTTACTCCAAACTTAAAGGCTGCTGACGTGCTGACGTGTCTTACACTACATCCCGTAAAGACGTTAACGTTCATACCTACCATACCACTGTTTTTTAAAATTAAGTTGATCCACCTACTCAAGGTTTGAGTTATTGCGTGGTGATGTGTTTTTTGAGAATTAAGAATAGCGATGTATAATTGGAACGAATGCGTACGGTGACTTTAATCTACTGTTTTATAGAATTTTCGACACATAATAGGTAATTCTGGTTTTTGAAAATACGGAAAATAGGCTGGTTTTTATAGGGAACTGAGATTTATTATATAT
The DNA here is from genome assembly GCA_016904865.1 of Pissodes strobi. Lineage (NCBI taxonomy): Eukaryota > Metazoa > Arthropoda > Insecta > Coleoptera > Curculionidae > Pissodes > Pissodes strobi. The sequence continues at coordinate 9,015 of JAEQML010063113.1, read as the reverse complement.
GTTTTTAATCTTTACTGCAATTTTGACTGTAGAGTCTCTATTATATTGTCGATCGTCATTTTGCTTAATGTTTGAATCCGATGTGGTGAACTTAGTGATATAAGTTGTTAGTTTATCAGGTGATAGAGATTGTAAAGGGTAAAGTGTTGATAAATAGACTAATACAGGTTCAAAGTTCCATGTTAAATCGTATTTAGGTGTAGTTGGCTTTAACTTGTAGCTTCCCTTCAAAAATCTTTTTATTATATTTTAATCCCTATTAGGCGGTGAAACATAAAGTTAAGAGCGGATCTATAGGTACTTATCAAGACGTAAGAATCTCCTTCCGCTAACTAAAAAGTTCAGATAAATGTTTAAATTATAAGTAAAGACATCGAAATTTTGCTGTTACAGAAATTACAATACTTCGTAAAGCAAGCGTTGTATGTTAAATATTAATTAACAATTTATTTTGATACAAATATTTATAGATACGCCTATGTTATTACTATTAAGATAGCAACAGTTTATATATCGTTGTATTATTATAAATACATAAAGTAAAATTACTAAAAGCCGGTGTTTTATCAACACAAGAACAAGCAAAAAAAAACAATTTTCAAATTACAACATTGAACTGTTTCCAAGTTCCTCCTGAGATGGATGCAATCATTATTGGGATGGCGTGGCCGGAAATGCTTCTTTGAAGAAATGCTTCTCAGACAGCTTCCTTGCATTAATTAATCTAAAGCATTAAATATCATATTAAACGAGGGAAAAGCGTAAAAATACTCATCGTGCCAAGAAATTGTAAATGCATCGCCTGCTGTGGGGGTTGTATCTGAAAACCAGGAAATATGTTTATTGCATTTTGCATTAAAATAAGTTGCAAATAAATCTAACCCCTTATTATTTTCTGATATACCTGCTTGTTTAGTTCGTATTCTGTTTCAACGGAAGTTTGTCTTAATGCCTTATCGGCTTCCTTTTTTCCTTTGAAGCGATATAAGATGCGAAGAGTGTTATACGTTTTGTTCACACCAGTCTAAAATTTGAAAGGTTATATTGGTTAAGTTGCGATATTTTACGCTTCCTCCACGATTAATGCAGGATATTGTCGTCTTAGTATCGATTCTAAGTAAGACTCTAATATTTCCATTTGATTTAGTAAATAATTGTAAGCCATGACAAGCAGCTTTAATTTCAAGGTAATTAATATGCTTATACTTGTCGGTTTCTTTCCAATGAAAAAGTACTAGGATTCATATTTACAGCATATTCTAGATTGTCTATCCACCAGTGAATAATTTTCTTTGTATCTTTTCAAATTAATATTCTGTCATTGTACGACTTTCCTTTTAAGGCTTTAAATTTTGCGCGCCCCTGACGATGATGACACTGAGGAACGGCAGGAGTCGCTGCTATCAAAATACCAATAATTTTCGCAAAATCTTAGTACCTGACTTGTTAATATATTTTTTAATTGCCTCTTTTATTGAATTCATTTTCTTAAGAGGTAAAGAGTCGGTCCTCTGAATTAAGTTATAAGTAAATCCTAGGTAAGTTTTCTTATGATGGTATTAACTGACTTGTTCTGTATTTATAATAAATCTTAAATCATTTATGAGCATTATACACATTGCAAAACAGTAAAGTGCATCAGCCAAGCATGACAAATGGTTGGTGTTGTTAGCTAACGGCTCCTACTGCTGTTGGCCCTTGTCCCCAATAATTGGTGTTGTAGGAACCTTTGCAAATAATTAAATGTGCACACAATAATATGCGGGAGATATTTAGTCAAACTGTAATCAGCTTGGTTCTCATAGGTTGAGGAGAATTAAGAACATCACGAAAGCTTCGATAAAACTATATTTGTTATAATTTAATATTCGTATATGCTGGCCAAAATGCACAGTATGCAATCTTATATTAATTAAACAATAACCTGATTACCTAATGTAATAATAATCGTCAAAAAGCTGTGCTGGGCAATTGCAATATATTGTGTATTGCTTAACAAATTAAACATAGTTTACAGGATATGAAGTCAATACCCTTGTGACCTTATATGCCCAGTACACCTCCCTGGCGAAAAAAAAATATATATAGATTGAGACAGCAATATATATATTTTTTATGATATATAGATAGATATAATTATAATACTTATAATATAGTTAGTATCATAGCTATCTCTAATCATAATAAAGCTTAATCCTATTTTTATGTACTTCTACATTTCTATTATTTATTTTTAACACTACATTTGGATTTTTATTTTCTAATACCTCGTAAGGTCCTATATACAAAGCATCTAATTTACTATTCCTATTTTCGTTGAGAATCAACACTTTATCTCCCACGTTATACTCTACATTAATACATTTTTTATCGAAATTTATTTTCCGGTTTTGTTTGGATGTAATCAAATTATTTCTAGCATCATTACAAGCAGTTTGAAGTCTATATTTAAGCTCTTTAGGATAATCCTCAAAGTTATATAATGGATCTATGTTATTGGCAATATTTGATGGTATTTGGCTTTGTTTTCCAAACACAAGTTCATAAGGAGGATATTTGGTTTCGGTATGCACAGTGTTGTTATACGCAAAGCACCAATATGGTACCCACGTACTCCAACTATCTGCATGTTGTGACACTTGAATACGCAAATAAGCTCCTAAATGTTTGTGAGAGTTTTCCAAAGCTCCTAGAGTTTCATGGTGATAAGCTGTTGAATTTAAGGTATTAATTCCTAGCAATTTACATGATTCCTGAAACAGGTTTGCCAAAAATTCTTTTCCCTGATCTGTGACAATTTCTTGTGGAATTCCATACCGTAGTACAAAATTCTCCACAAAAGACTTAGCTACATCATAAGCTTCTTTCGTTTGTAATGGATAACATTCTATAAATTTGCTGAGTTCACACTGAATTGTTAATATATATGAATTGTTTTTAATGTCAGTCTTTATAGGTCCAACTAAATCAAGAAAAATTTTTTGGAAAGCTGAAGTAGCTGTAGATGTTATTGTCATTGGCTGTTTGGTAGCTTTACTATATTTATATCTTTGACACTCATCGCACTTTTTGACAAACTGATCTACATCTCGCTTCAAACCTGACCAAAAATAAAACTTCTTAATATTGTTGTACATACGGTTAGTACCCGCATGTCCTCCTGTATAAAGGTTGTGAAAATCGTTTAGTATCAATTGTCTCGTTTCTTTGTCTTCAATACGTTTTATGTCCTTAATAATGCATATTTTAATACCGTTTTCTAATATTTCGTTTTTATATCGCGATATATCTTTAATAAATTGACTAGTCTGTATATTTTTTATTATACATATTTCTGCAATTTTATACCTTGTGCACACATTTCCAAGATTCCTCAACGATGTACCTAGGTCAAACGTCGATCGGTAATCTCGACAAAAATAAATTACTTGCAGTTTTTCGTCGTATATAAAATTTGCATAATTCATATTTTTACCATGGTTTATTTTATTTTTATATTTAATAAATGCATCTTTTCCTATCGGCCGTAATTCTATACTATTATCAGGTCGTTTTAATATTTCTACAATTCCAGGGTGATCAAGCCTTTCATCCGTAGAATTTATTAAATCTTCCTGTTCTTTGATTTGTTGATTTTTTTCCTGTGCTCGCGTAATCACATTCACACTATTAATCATTCCCTCACTCATTTCTTTCAGTTCGTTCACATCGATTTTTATACGCGACAAAGCGTCAGCTGTAACATTATGTGTACCTTTTATGTAATTTACCGTAAAATCATATTCCTCTAAAACTAATCTAAATTTAGTTAATCTACTTGATGGGTTTGTCATGCTAAATAAATATACGAGTGGACGATGATCCGTAAGTATTTCAAATTTTCTGCCATACAGATACGGTCTAAAATGTTTTACACTCCAAACAACGGCTAGCAATTCTTTTTCGATGGTACAGTAATTCCTTTCGGCCTTATTTAAAACACGAGAAGCGTACGCTACTGGCTTGTCATTACCATTACATAGAACCGAACCAATATCATAACCACTAGCATCTGTTTTAAGAATGAATGTATTATTTTCTGAAAAATTTGGATATTGTAATACAGGTGGATTTATAAGTGCCTTTTTTAAAATATCAAATGCTGTTTGACACTTGCCTGTCCAATTAAAGTTTATTCCTTTCCGCGATAATTCATTAAGAGGTTGAGCTATTTGTGCAAAATTACTTATAAATTTTCGATAATAATTTGCAAATGCAACGAACCGTTTAGCTTCATCAGCGTTTCTAGGTATTGGATATTTAGCTATCACTCTGGATTTTTCGGGATCTGGAGAAATTCCATCTGAAGAAATCACATGGCCTAAATATAAAATTTGTTTTTTAAGAAAATCACATTTATTAGGGTTTAATTTCAAATTTACTTCTCTAAGTCTTTGTAAAACTTTAACAAGATTTTTATTATGTTGTTGTAATGAGTTCCCGAATATTATTAGGTCGTCCAAATAAATAAAACAAGACTCATAATTTAACCCAGAAAATGCAACAGTCATGAGTCTAGAAAATGCACTTGGACTAATTTTTAAACCCATAGGTAACCTTCTCATTTGAAACTGACCCTCATTAGTAGTAAATGCTGTGTAAGGCCTACTATCTTTATGTAACTCGACTTGGTAGTATCCTTGAGATAAATCGAGATGAGAAAAGTACAATGCTCCTGATAGTGAGTCTAATATTTCAGAGATGCAAGGTAGAGGCATTTTTTCATCCTTTAATTGACGGTTTACGAGTCTGTAGTCAATAACGACTCTCCATTTCCTTTCGCCATTAGTAGCTTTTTTAGGTACGATTAAAAGGGGTGAAGACCATTCGCACTTAGCCTCTTCAATAATACCCTCGTCAAGCATTTTATGAACCTGCCTATGTATCTCTGACTTTTGAGCCTGGGGAAGCCTATAAGGTTTTACATAAACTGGAACCGCGTTTTCTTTGAGCTGTAGTCTCTGTTGGTAAAGATTAGTAACCGTAAGAGAATCGCCCTCTAAGTGAAAGACGTCTGCATATTTTGCGCATAGTTTTTCGATTGAAAGTTTTTCTTCGTTGTTTAGCGACGACGTGTCTATTAGATCTAAGACTTTATCTACACGTTCTACAGATAAATTATCGTTTTTGTTAAAGTTATAGATTTGATAATTCTCAATAGGTTCTAATCTAGGTGTGAAATTTTTAACCTTAATTTCGCGGTCATTTACATTCAGAAATCTCACGGCAATTCTTCCATTCTCCGGTCTCGCTATAACACCTGCAACGAACACACCCTCACACAACTCCTCAGAAGAAATAACACAGTCACTGGTACGATCGGCTAAGCAGTATTTTACTATTTCGCTTCTAGGTGGTATTGAAATATAATCATCGAAATTCGACATCATAGGTACCGATACCTTGTTATCGTTAACCCAAAAAGAAAATATTGATGTCTCGTAATTTATGCTTGCTCCGTATTTCGAAAAAAAATCTGAACCTAGTACACCCTGTATACCTGAATTAAATTTATTAAGTACTAAATATTCGTGTTCAATTTCAATATTATTTAGCGAAAATCGAACATTTGTTGCGCCTAGGGAAAATGTAGAACCGCTTATACCCATTATTTTTACCTTTTTTGATGTATCAACATATTCACCTTTTCTTAAGTACTCTGAAAAAAATACACTAATACTAGCTCCGGTGTCTATTAAAAATAGCATATCTTGCATTTCGTAATGCACCTGAATAAAATTCATACCATTTAAGCTTAAAACTACATGTTCTTCTAAATTTTTACACTTATTGTTAGGAACGAAAAAACCGCCTATTCTGCTCTATTCCGCTTATTCCCGGGTTTAAATTTGAATTTTCTGCGTACGGAATTTCGTTTGACATAAGGTTTGGATTGTTATAATTTGATCCACTTACGTCTGTAAAATAAGATCTCTGTTGACCCATATTACGATTTTGCTGATGGCCACGAAAATACGAACGACTTCCACGGGAGCCTCGACCTAGTCTACGGAAATTATTGTTATTAAAATTTCTCGGATTTATACTGCCCGACCTAGTATTATTATTAAAAGGTCTACCTCGATTGTTATTAAATCTATTTGAGAAACCTCTTCCACGACCACCGTAATTGTTAAATCTATTCGAATTATTATTATTCTGTCTCATATGAAATACAGACATACTAGAATTTGAGAACTTAAGTTTTTCTTCATCTTTTGCGCCTACTATAGCGTCTTTTAGTGTGGAATAGTCCCTAGCTTTTACTATTGTTCGCAGTTCAGTATTTTTTAGTCCATTGGAAAAGGCATTAATTGCAAGTTTTTCGTTGACATTTCTAAGAATTGTAATGTTTCTATCATTGCCATTTGCTTGAGCTATAGTTAAATTGAGAAATAATTCTTCTATCTGTTTTGCGTAGTCGTCAATTGTCTTCCCGTCTTGTCTAATATTATGTAATTCAGTTGCTAACGCAGCTGCAGATTTTTTTGTAAGTAAATGTGTTTTTATATCAGCTAGTAAGCGGTCAATTGTATTGTAAGTATTTTCTAGCCGTAGTTTTGCACTACGCGATAATCTAGTTTTCAGAACGTAATTTATTGAATGTTTTTTACCATCGTCATTCAGCAGTTCGCTATAAAGTGGAATAGAGTCAATTAGTTGATTAGTTGTATCCTCATTACCATCAATACACGGCAACAAGGATGCGGCTGTTCTCAAGTCAAATTTTTCAGTCATATTTAAACTTTTATCACCTTGTACAATGTCTAATACCTCTTCACTTTCCTTACCTTCTACTATAACGCTTAACCTCTCTAATAGTATATGTCTACAATTATAAAGAATTTTCCCGATTTCTTTGATATATTTAGAAGCTGCTTGCTGCTCCGCTGAATCTCTTTCAATTTTACCAAATTCTAATTTTAAAGTACTGAAATTATCTTCTAATATACCGATCTCTAACAACAATTTATGTACTCTTTCTAAATTTACCCTTCTCTCGGTAGGTTCTTTAACAATGTTACTACAAAACTTATGCACGGATGCGTATAGTTCTTTAAAATCACTTAATCCTACACTACTCATTTACCTTAATATTATATAATCCGCTATCCGCTACAGAAGTTTTGCCTCAGGAGTGGTCCTAGAAGCTGACGTGTCCAACGTTGCGAACTAGCGGCATTGCGCCCACAACTAGCCCGTTCCATCGATGCCAGCCCCGGTTTGGGTACCACTGGTTGAAGTTCCCTGATGGGATCGATTTTGGAATCGACCCATATATATCGTCAGGATGAGTTTTTCTTATACAAGTTCTTGACTTCTTCTTATTTCACGCCTTATTTTTCTTTCTAGTTTCTTTTTTGTCCGCAGGCAACAGTAAATCACCCAAACAGTAACAATTATGCCACCTACCATTAATGCAAGCACTTCATGGAGGGAGACGCCCCTGCTGGATTCTTGAGTTGTCGTTTGTCCACCACTGTTTCCAGCTTGTGCAATTATAACTTCTTCTTTTGACTGAGTTTTCCCCATTTTCTTGACACAATCACAATAACTTCATCATTACTTTACTTTACCATTGTTTGAATTCAAACAACGACTTTACAAACATCTTAAGGACACACGAACGCCGCTGGCAGGATCGCCATGTAATCAGCTTGGTTCTCATAGGTTGAGGAGAATTAAGAACATCACGAAAGCTTCGATAAAACTATATTTGTTATAATTTAATATTCGTATATGCTGGCCAAAATGCACAGTATGCAATCTTATATTAATTAAACAATAACCTGATTACCTAATGTAATAATAATCGTCAAAAAGCTGTGCTGGGCAATTGCAATATATTGTGTATTGCTTAACAAATTAAACATAGTTTACAGGATATGAAGTCAATACCCTTGTGACCTTATATGCCCAGTACAAAACAACTAACACCCTGTAAAGTATACAGCTGTTTTGCAGACAATAGTCTTCAGGAGATAATTTAGTCAAAACAACATACATCATGTAAAGTATACAGTTATTTTGCAGAGAATAAGGAGTCTATGATTGCAATCTTAATTAAATAGGTTCACGACCGTATTAAATTATATACTGTTGGTTCACAACCTTTTAATCGCTCAAGTGATGATAGAATTTACTAACAGATCTAGGAAATTTACTGAATAGCCCACGGCTATTCGTCAGAAAGTATGGCCCACGGCCTTAATGCCAAATATGTTTTGCCATAACACCCTGTAAAGTATGCAGCTATTTTGCAAACAATAGTCTGCGGGCGATATTTTATTCAAAACAGCTAACAGTCTGTAAAGTATACAACTATTTAGCAGACAATAGTCTGCGGGTGATATTTTAGTCAAAACAACTAGCACCCTGTAAAATATACAGCTATTTTGCAGACAATAAGGAGTCAGCCCATTATTGCAATGTTAATTAAATAGGTCCACGACCATATTAAAAATATATACTTGTTGTTTGTCCCTATTGGAATTGATTATTGTTGCATAAACAGGGGAAATATTATACACACAAAGTGTAGCTGATTATCATTTGGCGGTGACCAGTTTGGAGTTGGCATAATAAACGATCACTTCCTAGTAAGTCAATAGCCAACTTTTAGTGGAGAAGTAAAATAGTTAGGTCCTCGATAGTAGGTTTAATCAATTAATAATTTATAATAAAAATAATATTAAGAATGTTTGTATTGCGAAGCCCTCGGCCTAAACCTATTCTTTTTCTATACTCTCGGCAAGAATTTTTGGATTGAATGCTATTTGTATGCAAATTACAAGGCCCTCGGCCTATGCACTATCTAACTCAATCTAACCAACTTTTTGTGGAGAAGTCGAATAGTTAGGTCCTCGACCGTAGGCTTAACCAATTAATCAATTATAATAAAAATATTATTACGAATTTTTTGTATTGAGAAGCCCTCGGCCTAAACCTATTCTTTTTCTATGCCCTGGGCAAGAA
>JAEQML010063112.1:0-23505 GCA_016904865.1 Pissodes strobi | reverse complement strand
GGTTGTGGAAATGACGATCGATTAGAAGGTTCCTTTTGAAATTTTATGACGTTCAAAATAGCAAAGGAACATAGAGCGAGAATGAAACAAGAGTGGAGCATAGTTGGGTCAGTTATATGAAGTAAATTTCCAGTCCATGTAAGCAGCGCTCGTTTTCCTTGCATCTTAGCAAGGTCACTCAGAAAGCAGGAATAATTGCACTGGGTAGATGCAGGCAACTTTGCGGGAGAAACTGGGGCTGAGCCCCTAATTGAATCTCTGGTTGTACAAAATGGTGGCAAGGCCCATGTTAACCTAGGGCTCTATAGCCTGGGGTATAAAGCGCAAACAGGTGCAATCAGGCAACTAGAAGGCTTACAAAGGCTGGCATGTCTGTACGTCTCGAGAGCGATGAGAACAACCCCAACTGCAGCACTGAAAGTCCTGTTAAATCTACCTCCATTACATATTCTCATACAGGGGAACGTAATAATGGTACAATACCGGCTCAAGCAAGGCAAGCCCATCATTGAATGGAAAAGGTACACAAGCTGGAAGCTAGAGGTCAAGTATTCCTTCGAAATACCATCAGATGATACAACCCCCTCCTATGGATTTGATAGACCCTTCTCAGTAGCAATTGTAGGCAGAGAAGAATGGGAGGGGGGCCTTCTATAATAACAGACCAAGCATGGTATGCCGACGGCTCTTAGACCAGTAAATGGGTGGGTTACGTTGGGACCTGAGCCCTATTGCCGCATAGCAGGAAGAGTCTTCAAAACAAGAGTTAAAAGCTCGATAGATAAATAATCTCTATAGAGGTGGTTACAAACACCGGAGCAACTACAGACCAAACAGTTCACAGAACACGACTTTACAAAATTCACGACAGATCTACTTAAAAGGAGTCGCAAGACTTTAAAAATATTAGTGGGTCAACTGACGGGGCACTGTAAAATGAACAGACACATGGAAAAGATCAGCGTGCAGATAATAGTCGTTGCAGGTTCTGTTAGCAGGAGGAAACTCCAAAACACGTGTGGTGCGAGTGTGAGGCTCTCTGCAGGCTCAGGTACTTTGGGAGATACCAAACCCGGACCGGCAAGGTACATGTAGGAGCCTTTATGGAGTCTAATTAGGAAGACCAGACTGGATGAGGTCCTCTAAGCATGGTTCGGAGTGCTCCAATAAACCTGCATAGGTTGCAGTGACAGAGGCAGATACCAGCGCCAACTCCTTTCAATTCTATCCTATTCTAAACTTGTAAATTCATAAATTAATATTAAAATTAGTTTCACTTTCGCTTTTCATCTGCCTAATCCAGTCCTGCGGATCTGAATCTCCCTGAGTCCGTAATCGGAGGCCTGGCATCGAGGGCCATCTAGGCTAGTCGGTAACAGTCGACTTCGCGACGTACATGTTGTAAACGTCTTAACAATATATGTGTATCTTCTGTAACCCAGTAACTTCTTGTTTATTCCCTATTTGCATATAGGCTTTCGAAATAATCAACTAAGGAAATTGTTATTGCGAAGTCGAGAGACGTCAAGCCGCCGGAAGGACATATATATAAATCAATAGTCAAGTGCGCTACAAATTGAATTTGCTACTTCAACGTAGACAAAACCTTTCAGACATTATTTCCGAAGCCAGAGATGTTCCTCGACTTCCAACCGACGCATTGTTATGCAGAATCGGCACTCGAAGCTGCAAATCTTTACATTTTGCTCTAGTAGTATCGAGTGGCTCCTGAAATTCTATTTGCATATATGTCCCCAGTGGCGTACGTTTTATTATTTGTAATGGTCGGACCGCGACTCTAGGCGATAGGTGGCCATTTACTTTGGAATATAATGCAGAATTATTTTCCAGATTCGAGTCGGAAAGCTTAAACTAATTAGATATATTAACCAGTGTTCATCCATTTGAACCGCTGAACGGGTCAAAATATTGTCACGTCCTAGGTTGGCATGCAGGTTATGTAGCTCAGATTAGGATGGATCTACGTCAGGCGAGAAGAGATGATGACAAGACACTTTGGTATAAACAATAACAATGTCTATTTGAATTAACACGATACCCGATTACTAGAACACGTATGTCTTTTCGGGAGTTGTACTGTGTTTTATTTATGGTTAGCTTTAGTCTAATTCAGGTAAATATCTGAGCGTCTTATCGGGAGACTTGTTTGTCCTAATTTCACTCAGAGTTACACTGCACTTTAACTATTCTACTCTGAAATTATTCTTGTTAGACAAATTTATCGTAATTTGACTTTACTACTTTGGGTGGGTAACCCCGCTGTGCATTGCTAAAGTCCGATGGGCGGGAAGGTGAGAGGTAAAGTTTATTGAACTGATGGTTCGCTTGAATAGGTATTTGTGTAATGAAATTCGTTGGCCTTTGCAAGTTTGGGATCATAATCGCTCGTATTCGTTGCTCGCGTTGTTTATAATTTGTTTTGAAAGTTTACGTAATATTCTCCAAGTTCAAATTCAAACTTAATAGCATAAAATATTCTGGATTACTGATGATAATTGGAGGCATGCGCGGATATCGCTTTAGGGACGCATTAAACTGAAAAAGAAAGAAAGTTTTCAATCATTTTTGTACCCACCAAGAAAATATTTGACTGTATCCCATGATGCATTTACAACAAAGGACCTTCATTTTAAGCAATCTTATATAGGCTGTTTCATTATAGAAGGAAAGATTAGGCTATTTTACTACAAGGCAAAGATCCTGTACGCAAATGTGGTATTTAACAAAATGTAGCATTTGTAGAGCACCCTGTCTAACTGAAATTATCCTAATATTGATTTTTTTTTCAATATCTATAAAGTTCCTAATTTCAGAACTGTTTGTTGGTGTCAGGTGTGGGGTATTTATTTTGATTTTTTTGCTTTCAGCCTTTTGGTCTTTAGTTTCATTCTATATAAGTTATCAAAAATAAGTTTATCCCGCTCCTCTAAATTCTGTCTATTTATCAATGGTTTTCGATGTTAGGTATATCAATCGCCAGTGACATCTATCTGTGAATGGGTATATTTCGCACAATTAACTATTTAAGAAGAACAGGTACGCTGGCTTATATCCATAGTTAGCGGATTCGTGACGTTGTAGATTTCGTTGTAGTGAGTGACATCTATTCGGAAACGGGCCTATCTCATATAGTTGGTAATTGAAGGACGTAGTGCGTTATTCAATACCAGTAATTTAAGCATTTAATCTACAATAGATTATTATATTTAGCGTATGCTGAGTATTTCCTTAGTTAGTCGCCGCGTATCCTATAACGGTTGTCACATGATTTAAATTACCCAATGAGAGTATCGAAAATCAGAATAGGTTGAACCTACTAAATTTTGAAAGAAAGGTCGGTATCTTGTTGGCAAAGCTAGACTGGATAAGTGCTGGTATTTTGATCTTGAAATATTTTATTCATCTTGCATACATTTCACTAATCTTTTAATTTTTCAAATACATAATTAATAATCTGTTTCCGATTCGGTTAATCATATTTCGCTAAAGCAATAATTTAGCATTTTTATATTACACTTTCGAGTAATTTACGATTTCAATAATCTTAATTTTTTGTAGTGACCAATAGGTTTAAATACCGATTTATTGGTGAATTATTGCGTAAATTCATGTAATTTAATAATGGTTTAATCCAAATTTATTGTGAACGAAATTATTTCATCGTTCAGCGGTCACGCATATTATTTTAGGTATTTTCATTTAAATTCAAAGGTATTATTTGGGAAATTCTCGGAGCGGATTTTATCTATTCCTGTAAAGGTAGTAAATCGAATTTTTAGTAGAATTTCTCCGAATTTTCCCTCATAGTATTGTTGGTTATAGTATTTCTTCTTTCCAGGCTTATTTCATTAATATTTCAGTTTATTTGTAACATCGAGAACGTAATTATTAGCACTTGCCCTGTTCCGTTTCAACAATGATGTATTAATTTACATATATGAGAGGTTTAAGTACACGTGTGTAAATTTACCTGCTTTATTTTGCTTTATCTTTTATCTAAGTTCCTATCTCAAGGCGAGATAGTGATTGTCTTATCTTTATCTTTAATTAATTGAGGCGTAATTACACTCAATTATCGTTTATGTGCCAAGGGCCATATATTTATAAAAAGTAATAGAAATTACTTATTTGGAGTTATAATAAGACTCATTTATAGAGAGGTTGTACCTAAAGGTACACATTTTTCATTAAATTCAAGCTATCTTTTACTTAGAGTTGCCGAGAGCCACTGTTTGGACAAGTTTCATAATTTTCTTTTCAATTTTAAATTTCAATCACAATTTCTTTTGAATTTCATATCGTAAAGTAAAGAAAAGAAATATCTTGAGTAACAGTAATTATTTATGGTGTTGATTAACCATAGTTATCTATAATATTTGCTTAATTTAAAATTGTAATTTTAGTTCTGATTATACCTGCTGTAACCAGTAAATTTTCAAATTGTCGGTTAATATCTCTTATGTGATAGTCCAACTGAGGTCCACAGGATACTTTCCTGAATAATTAGTTAATTAGCAGTATAAGTTGGTCTAAAGCGGCCTATACACGTAACGACTTACCGTCCTGCACGTTGAACTGCATATCGTAGAGAAAATCGTACGGCTACAGTGCAAAGATTTTCTGTACACACGATCCAACACATCGTACTGCAGCATTTCAGATTATTGCAGTTGCTGTGTAGAAGCGGTAAAAGCCAGCAAATAGTAGAATAATATGTCTTCCAGAATTTCAAAAAGAAAAGCTGCTGCTCTTTTAGTTCCTTCTTCAGTTCACGCCTAAAAGATGTTCTAATATTGTTTTTTTTTCATTGTTTCTTTTGTCCATTATGGGAACAATTCCGTAAATTTATTAAATAGAATTTCATAACTGCAAATCCTCTTTATTTTATTTGCATAATTTCTTGATTTTACGTCCCATAGACAGCTATTTTCTCTATACACTTCAATAAACTCCTCCCAGAATGCTTTGTTTTTAATATTCAAATAGGTAATTAAAATCCACAATAACAACAACCTCATACACTCGTGCGTACAATATAATGGAAAAATCGTAACTGCCGCAGACGTGACTCTACACACGTACCAACTTTGGATCAAACATGACCGTTAATACGATATTTTATGGAAGCGACGCGACGTACTGCGAACGATACGACAACTACGTACTGCGAAGCATCCAGTTTACCTACACACGCTACGATTTATCGTTACTGCAACAGTTTCCATCGCTATCGTACTGCATGCAGTACGCTAAATCGTTACGTGTGTAGGCCATTTAGGAGATGTCTATTTTTTTTAGGTTACGACTGATCCGAGACGTCAACTGCAGCTGTGCCGTGCAAACTGGTGGGAGTCGTCACTAGGATTACCTGTAAGTCCTGGATAAGCCTATAGCGAGTGAGCTTAGATAACTGAACGAAGTTAAGTATCAATCAGTCTGAGAAAAGATCTTTGTAAAGTCCAACTATCTGTTATGATTAAATTTTTTAATCGTTTACATTAATTTTCATTCACATTGCTAGTCAATTTATTCAAAAGTTATATTTACATCTGATTATATAGATTTCAATATATTTTTTTAAACCTCATCATTAATACTTGTAAATTAGCTGTTAAATTAATATTATATTGTTTTTAGAAATACTTTGTTTAATTTATTACAGGATTGGGTTCTATAAGACGCGAATTATTCTTATCTTCATAAGTTCATAATTATTGATATCTACATATTCATTTTCTGTTTGCATTGTCTCTAAGAACTCTGGCGCCCACAATTAAAAAATAATTTCATTAATGAAAGAGACAACTCACACTCTCAGTGAAAAAGAATCTCATATTTAAATCAACTAAATAAATTAACTATCGCTTTATCCTTACAAATTGGCGACTGAGCTAGTAAATCATTATTAAGTGACGCCAAACTGTTTATTTCATCACAAAGTGGCGCACTATTAGTTACAAAACAGCTCTTATTAATTAGAAACAAGATTGTTTCCAACATTTATATTATAAATATTTCAAAGAACCTTGCTTCTAATTGGTAAGATTTGTAAGGTTAGTTTGGGTTACCACCATACGATATGGTGTCAGGTGTGGGGTATTTGATTTAATTTCCTTTCTACTGCTTTAGAATTTACATCTCTTAATCTCAAAATATTGTCAATAACATGATGGTATCTATATATTTCGAAACAATACCAATCAAATAGGAACTAAAGCCTTTAGAAAATGTCGATATACTGAATGAAATGTTATTTTTAAGTAAATATATGCCAACTCTCCCAGTGTGTTACATTACAAGTAAAGAGAAAATAAAATATACTTTTTAGACTGGTGAAACATTTTACCTCTAAATTTTCGTAAGAAAATTTAAGGTCTAATGTGGTTTGTTTCTCTTGACAAAAACGAGCGAACAGGTCTTTATACAGCGTTAGAAACGCCTGTATAGAGCTTTTTATACATACGTGTATAATTATTTATACTCTTCTTCTTCTTCTTCTTCTTCTTAAGCCTTTAAAGTCCATTCCTGGATGTAGGCCTTTCCTATGTCTTTCCATCGTTCTCGATCTTGCGCTGATCCATGCTAACCCCGCTGCTCGTTTTAGGTCATCATACCATCTATTTGGTGGTCTTCCTCTACCTCGTTTGTGCTCACACGGTCTCCATTCAATAATCCTCCGGTTCCATCGGTTTCTATCACTCCTTGCGACATGTCCTGCATAGCTCCATTTGAGAGAGGCTGCTCTATTTGCGATGTCTGTTACTTTGGTAATAGCTCTTATCCGTTCATTGCGATATCGGTTTCTTCTGCTTATACCGATCATCGCTCGTTCCATCGCCCTCTAAGTGATATTTAGAGTGTCTGAGTTGTATTTCGTGTTTGTCCATGTTTCCGCTCCATACGTTAGGACTGGTAGAATGCACTGGTCAAAAACACGTGGTTTTAGGTGTTGTGCTATGTTTTTGTTTCGAAGAATTTAAGACAGTTTTCCAAAGGCAACCCAGCCTAATCGAATTCTCCTTTTTATCTCTTCTTTTTGGTTATTTCTTCCTAGTGCTATTTTCTGTCCAAGGTATATGTATTCTTTCACCCGATTTATTTCATTTCCATCTATTTCTACTTTCACGGTTTCTCCTGGGTACATTAGTTGGGTTTTGGATAGGTTAATCTTTAAACCAACCATAAGGGATTTTTGGTGTAGGTCTCTAATCATTTCGCTTAGTTCTTCTATGCTTTTTGCGATGAGTATGATATCGTCGGCATATCTTAGATTCGTTAGCCATTGGCCGTTAATATTGATCCCTTTGTCCCTCCAGTCGGTTTTCTTAAACACGTCTTCGAGAGCAAGTGTGAAAAGTTTTGGAGATAGTGAATCACCTAGTCTGACTCCTCTTTTCAACCGCACAGGTTGGGTGTTCTCATGTGCTATGTATATTGCTGCTGCTTGACTAATTATTTATTTGATCAGGTCTATGTATCTTTGGTCGACACTACTGTTTGTCAGAGATTTGTAAACGGCCCAGAGTTCTATGCTGTCAAAAGCCTTCTCATAGTCAATGAACGCCAGACACAGTGGGAAGCCATATTCGTTTGACTTTTCTAACGCCATTTTCATTGTTAGCAGGTGATCGTTTGTTCCATAGTTTGCCCTAAAGCCAGCCTGTTCTGGGGGTCGATAGTCATCCAGTTTTCGTGTCATTCTATTAGTTATTACTTTTGTTAGTAGTTTAAGTAAATGGGACATCAGGCTTATGGGTCGGTAATTTTCTAACTCGGTGGTATCTCCTTTTCTGTATATTAGTATCACCTGCGCTGTTTTCCATTCTCGTGACACACCACCGCTATGTAGGCACCCATTGAGCAGAGCAGTAACCTTTCCCAACAAATTTTCACCACCCTCTCTGATTATATCTATAGATATGTTGTCTTGGTCCGTAGCTCTATCTGATTTTGTGTTATTTATGATCTTTCTCACTTCTTCCTTTTCAATGTCAGGAATTTCTTCTGATCCAACGTTTAACACTCTTATATCTGCTCTGTAATTTTCTTCATTATCAGGGGATGTTTTAGTTTCACAAAGGTCTGTATAGAATTCATTTATTCTACGTAAGATATTATCTCGATTGTGGATAATAATCCCTTGTTTATTGCGTAGTGCGTATATTTGTGTTTTCTCTATGCTTTGTTTGAGACATTTCATTCCTTTGTTATTTTCAATTACTTCATTTACACGTTTTTCTTGCATTTTGTTTTTATGCTCTCTCATATTTTTACGGATTTTTCGGTTGATTTCGGAATATTCTGCGGTTGATCTTTTTTATGCCGCCTTTCATCCATAAGAGCTGTTGTTTCAGCACTAATGATGGTTTTATTCCCCGTTCTTTTTGGTATTTCCTCCTCTAGCTTCATCATTGAGTCTTGTATTGCTTTTGTTAGTTTAGTATTTAGTTCTTCTACTCCCTCATTATTCGTATCGATATTGGCTATGTTTGAGTTTATTATTTCTTCAGTAAGTTCCTTTCTATCCTTGATGTCTTTTGCCATTATTCTGATTTTAAGCAATCTTATATAGGATGTTTCATTAAAGAAGGAAAGATTAGGCTATTTTATTACAAAGTAAACATCATATATGTACAGGTTTTATTTAACAAAATGTAACTTTTGTAGATCACCCTGTCTAACCGAAACTATTTTTTAAATCTTGGGTATTTATTCTAGTGGTGACAATAATGATTTTTTTATTTTGTTCCATATCTATAAAACTTACCAAATTCAGAACTACACATATGTGGTGTCAGGTGTGGGGTTTTTAATTTGATTTCTTTGCTTTCAGCCCTGCCGTTTTTATTCTTATTCTATAAAACAGCTCTTATTAATTAGAAACAAGAATTTTGCGGACATTTGTATTATAAATATTTCAAAGAACCTTGCTTCTAATTGGCATGATATGTAAGGTTACCATACAATATGGTGCCAGGTGTGGGGTATTTGATTTAATTTCCTTTTTACTGCTGTGGAATTTTAATCTCATAATCTCAGGATATTGTCAATAACATGATGGTATCACTCTGACCTACATAATATTTAAGAAAGATAGGCCTTTATTGGTTTGTAAATTGGACATTTAAGTGCAAATATATATATTTTTACGTGCTGGTTTTTTAAGAACCGATGACCAAATAAGTGCGTATTTATTGGTTATTATGCTTTCGAATCTTTTGATGTAAAAATCTGGAAAAGTGGGGAAGAACAACTGTCTGGCCTATGAGAGTTAGCACTACTAGATGATTTCAGTTTGGGATAGTGTAGGTTAGAATCAAGTCAACGCGGCGAACTCATAAATGTGCATATTTTGAACAAATTGGTTCTGGTTTTGGAGCATTCAATTGAAAATATTTTAACACGTTCATTATGGTGTGTGCCACCGGTGGTACACGGGTGAACTATCGGGTGGCGCTTAATTCAGTCTCATATACCACCAAATCCAGTAGTGAATGCTTATATTTATAAACTAAAGTCAATACGTAGGTGAATAAACCAGTGTTGCCAATATTTATTCCAGAACTTACTCAAATCAAATAAAGAATATGTCGTTATTGTTCTCTTTGTATGGCAGATGAACCTAATAAATTGCGTTACTTCCCGCAAAGGTAATCAAAAACGAGATCGAAAGCCGGATAAGTAGAAATGAAATTTTTTCACTCCGACGTAAACGTCTGATAAAACTTCCCGAACGTTTCGCGTCTTTTTAAAGTTTCGGATCGACAGCGGCAATTCCGAAGTTGTTTTCCATATCCATCCGAGCATCTGGCGCGAACTTAAGGGGGCACCTTTCTTGGAACATGCCTGGAATTCGGCCATCGATAAAATATCCGCCACTGGGGACATATGCAAACGAAGATTCGAGGGCCACTCGATACCAGAGCAGAGCGCGAACCGCTTGATTTGTGACGCCGGAGCACTCGATCTGCATGACAAGGCCCCCAGGTTAGATTTTTGTTTAAGTAAGCTCGGTAAATTCAATTTGTCACTTCAGTTTTTTTTTCGCCACGATTTTTGCTTGAACTTTCAAGTCGCTCGACTGACGACGAGTTTTAGGCACAAGTGTTAAATATGATTTTAGGTAAGGGTTGAGGGTTAAGTTTAAGTGAACGTGAGTTCTTCACTTGTCATTTGTTTGGCATTGTGATAACATTTATTTATTTAAATCGAATCATATTCTTGCGACATCGTTAATGTGTATGGGGGAAACGCACACGCCCGAAAGCAGCGATGTCAGATTGTTTTGATTTTCATTTGGTAAGAATACTTTAAATGTAAATAAAATATAACCACATTGACGACTTCCGTTTCATCTTTGGTTGAGTCAACACGCGTTTTGAAGCAGTTCCTTTGTCGCCATTTTGGGTGAACACGTAACTATCGTTCAGTGACTCCAAGAAAGAATCAGGCGACCTAGCCACAAGAAATCCCCATTCACGCCGGTATTCAGGCCGGGGGGAGCCGGATGTCTGTGGCTGCAAAGGTTCAGCTCAAGCTCATAGCTACCACTTTAAGTGCTCGATACCTTAAAGGGTCAAAAATATAGTGCCATTGAGCCATCATTCCTTTCAGCACACTCTTTTTACCACCGGGCAATAGAGGGACATTTTTCACACACAAAAATACTGCAAGAGGGGGATGAAATGGAACAGTGGACTATGATCAAGTTTATGGTGCCGTCTAGCGTAGCCCACACCTAAAGCAGGAGCAGCAGCATAACCACATTGACATTGGGGTTTATAAATCCATATTTAAATATTCTAGATTATATTTCGCAACAATTGTCACAAAATATTAGGTAATTAAAAGGTCGGATTTAGGAAAATCAAAATGACAATGAATAATCGCGTTTAACGCGAGCGAGAAAGGTGGCATGAACGTCTTATCTGAATTTAATATTGTTGAGAAGTGAATAATTATGTTTCCGAGGTAATATCGCAAAGACAAAGACTAATCCTGAAGCGTATTACGTTTGCCCTAATAATTTTATTAAAATGCGGTACGAACAAATGGATATTATTTAAGTTTGCTTGATATAATAGTGTTAAATAGATCCGATGACAGGTTGTGCTAATCCGAGTAAATCATGTAAGATTTAAGGTAAGGCTGGAGGAAGTAAAGCCCTTACGTAAAAACTAGGGATGATACTAGATAACACAGAAAAATTTAACGATTTGCAGTTTAGTTCACGTCAGTATCCAGGCCGGATGACATCGGATATACATTTCGATACAATGAGAGGTCCACATGATTTGGCCTCTGAATTTGAATTACCTAAAACAATGCTTAAGGCTCTGATCTTTCCTGTGGTGGGTCGATGGGTGCATGTCTCAGTGAAGGAGCGAATGAATAATCCTAAGTTGTGGCTGTGTTCTGAAGATAAAAATTAAGTTTTCATTGACGGGGTAAATGTATTATTCAAATTCAAATTACTCCCTTCATCGAATCCCTTAGATCACATCAAAATAGTATTAGGACTTGTTAGACAATAACTTTATTGGAACTCTAAGTTACTGTTTCATCGGAGTGAAAAGTCCATGAACTTTACAGTGTTGGCAAGACACCAAAAAATAATTATTATTGCACAAAACAATCGAGCAGAGAGTGAGAGAGGGCTCTTGCTGTTTCCCCTCAAGAAACCTAACATTTAATTACGACAGTAAGTGCTCCACTAAGCCGGGAAATCCAATAATCTTGTAGCAATGTGTTTATTTTCCTTGCATCAGCGATTCTATGCACTGATTTTAAGGGTTTTCAGGCAGTTGCGTGGAATTAATTATATTACGACTAAATGCTGCCGGTTTGCGAGCAAACGCGAACAGTTATTATTGGTCTTTACTGAAATTTGTTCATATTATATAGGGTCTATAAGTTTTCATCATCGATAATGCTGGCCTAATATACCCAAACTAACCCTTAAATTCATCCTGCGTCCAATGCATCTGAAATTTTGACGATATTTGTGAATCTGAAGAGCTCCCAGCTGCGATAAAAGCCGTATCGTCAGCATACAATACAGTTGGACAAAAACTGATTTCTAAGGTGCTTAAATGTTGAAGTCAGTGATGTCGGATATTAAATCATTGGCAAAGATCTTTCATATGCCTTCTTGAAAGGACTTCAACCAACTAGTACAGCTTTATCCACAAGGTTGAAAGATGTTTAAAAGTTTGTCAATGCAACATCAAAGTCGCTTGATAATTAAAAAAACTTCGACCAGATGCTAATGGAAATATTCAAATAGCTAAATGTTGTCGTACCTGCGGATTTTCCATTCCTAAATCCATACTGGCTGACTGAAAGGATTCAATATTTGCATAGAGTTCTGAGTCCCTCCTTCAATGTTAAATGAGGAGAAAAAAGCCAATTGCATTCAAAAATAAAATCAGGTCGCAAGGAGCAGGATCTGCTAAGGCAGGAACCTCGCTCTTATCCTCACCTCTAGACGTCGAAGAGGATAATAGGCTCGTTCTTGTGAAAATCCTTTGGACCAGCAGAACATGTTGTGCTAGTAGGCTCGCTTATGGTGGAATAACGTCTTAGAATAACTGGCTCGAGTTTATCTCCATTCCCCAGTACAGAATATAATGCAGACAATAAGATCGCTCTTATCCTCAACGCTAATGGTAGAAGACGTCTTAGAGCAACTTGCTCGACCTTGTCCTCATTACCTAGCATAAAAGAACCTATTGCGGCTGTAGACCAGCAATTATTCTCACTTCTCGGCATCGAAGTCTTGCAACACGTTTTTCTGATTGAATTTAAAATGAAAGTAAAGATTTTTTTTCAATTAATTAAAAAGGAATCTAGCCCCGGAGAGTGGTATTGCAAACCCTGAAGTGGGGTCGTTTGAGCGCCACCCGTTCTAGCCAACTAAACGGAAAAAGCTCTGCTGGTGTTGTGCAGGGTGGCTAGGTCAGCTCATTAAATCAACCGGTATTTAATTTCAAACCAACAAGAAAACGAGAATATAGGCTGGCTTATTAAATCAATTAACTTATCAAGAAAACACAATCTAAAAATTTAAGGAACAATATATTTGCTACTAAGTTCCTTTTTTTGAAAACACAGCAACAATTTGCAGTAAAATTTGCAATTTCAAAGACCAAGAAATGTCTAATGACTATTAACGAAATTGATAAATAGAGTACAATATGGAGATTGTACGGAGACCAATTCTGTTGTCAATGCATTATAAGATCCTTTACACAAATAGTGCGCTATATAAAAATCGGCCTTCCCTATTGGTCGATCCGCGTGGCCCTCCGCTCGCTTCGCTCGCTACGGGAGCTCAAGAAAAGGAAACTAACCAGGTGCTAACCCAAAGTAACCCAAAATCAAGAAAAATACTGTTTAGAAACATAATCTTAAAAAAAAAATTTTAAAGCAACGGGGTTCGAACCCAGGCCGTCCAGGTGAGACCCAGCTGTATAAACCTCTACACTACGAGAGCTCTTTGACAGAAATCGATTGCAACACGCA
The DNA here is from genome assembly GCA_016904865.1 of Pissodes strobi. Classification (NCBI taxonomy): domain Eukaryota; kingdom Metazoa; phylum Arthropoda; class Insecta; order Coleoptera; family Curculionidae; genus Pissodes; species Pissodes strobi. The sequence continues at coordinate 9,960 of JAEQML010063112.1, read as the reverse complement.
GAATATCGTAATACGAGATAGTGCACTATTGTGTGTAAAAGATCTTAAAATGCGTTGTCAATACTCAGTTCTATATGCCTTACCACTAAATGCACTAAATACTACTAACCGAAGTGACTACTATGATGTCAACTAAGCTAATTACATCTAGGTGTGCGTGTGCTAATAGCCGCACCGATTTTAAATGTAGCGATAATAATATGTAGCAATGAACGGCCACAATAATTAAATCAAATGACTCGATAAATTAATAAAAAAAGAATAAAATTAGAGTAAAACTATTGAAAGTTTGGCTATCAATGCCTGACTTATATTATAAAGAAAGAAAATTCAGAGCGGTTATGTTACTCGATAAATGAATGAAAGGAATAAAATTATAGAAACTGTTTCAAATATCGACTGTCAATGCTTGATTTATATTAAAGAGAAAGAAAATTCAGAGCAATTAATGATATTAAATCAATAAATAAACTTAAGATTCTGTACGATACCACTTAGATCCGTCGATCTCTGGTAAAGATGCCGGGCACCTGTTGATACTGCTAGGGCACTGGCCCTGAGGGAAAACTAGCCGAGGTCTCGAAAGCTCGGTATTTGGATTGGCTCTAGTGTAACTTGGTAGTTGAAGTGGTGGCTCTCTAGTAACCCCTGCCTCCAGCCTGCTCGTAAGAGTAGTGGCCCTCCAGCAAATTTGTGGCCCTCCAGGAAAAGCCCTGAAATAACCCAGTGCGCATTAGATGAAGCCCCTTACTTTAATAAAAACCATAAACCCCCCCCTCCTTGCATAAATATATCTTTATAAAACAAATTCCCCCAGAAAAAAACCATGGTCTTGCAATACCCATCAGCAAATAAAAGAGATACTAAGGTTCAGACAACTTGAATATAAAAAAGATAGGGATGAATCACCCCTAAAAGAAAATATAAACTTCCCCATACGATCAAACCTCAAGTTACATTAAAATAAAAATTCAGATTTGATAAAATGGAGTAGATAAGGTAACACAGAAAAAGCAATTAAATGAAAGCAATTAAATCATTAATTTAGGCAAAACTAGAGCAATAATTACCTCGTTAGTGTGTGTTAGGGGGATGGAATTGTAGGGCGGAGAATGGCCGTATCGTATTCTAACGATTCGATACGAGGAATAATTCTAAGATAATAAAGATGTAAAACGACTGCGGAAGCCACAAGTAATTCACCGAAATTGAATGATTCAAGAAATACCAGAGAATATTCCCTAACAGAACGATAAACATTTTAAGATTTAAATCGGCAGCTGGCGTTTACAAGAAATGGTACATTCCTAATACTCGGTCGAATGTTACAAAAACTACAGGCTGCCGTGTGAATATATTTAGAAACAGACGTCCCAAAACAATCTAACGATCTTCAGAAATGGCGGCACGCAATTGGTGTTCCGCAATCAAGGGGTTCCCAAAAGGTTATGGAATATTCACACCGTCAGGAAAATATGGATCGACGAATCTACTGCAGCGTATTTGTGGGTTTTATTAACAGAATTCTTAAAAATATAAAACAGTTTGCTGGCTGTTCCACGATAATGTAATATAAATCAAGCCAAGCTATTCTAATAATAATGTGCATCGTTTATCAACTAAAATAAATAGAGTCACAACGTGTTATAAAAGCTAATACAAATATATCGTCAACCTATACTTAGAATAGAGTTAATTTACATTAAGAAAAGCGGCGAACTGTTAGCAAATCAAATTAATAAATGTAGAATTAATAAACCGATGAGTACAAAATACAGCATATTTTTCCTAAATGCGGCATATAAGTGAAATTTTAAAAATATTTGACATTGGCAAAATCGAACTGTTACAGTCTTTTAGGACAATCGGATCGCGCTTAATTTCAACGCTAGCGTTAGAAAAACGTCCTACAGCAACTTTCTCGACCTTGTCCTCATTCCTTAGCATAAAAGAACCTATTGCGGCAGCAGCCTCGGTTTTATTCTCACTTTTTGGCATAGGATAATAGGATCGCGCTTACCATCCACGCTAGTGTTAGAAAAACGGTCTTAAAGAAACTGTCTCGACCTTGTTCTCATTCCTTAGCATAAAAAACTATTGCGGCAGTTGGCTTCCTCTTGTCCTCACTTGTCGGCGTCGAGGAGCATAAACTCGTTCTTGTCAAAATTCTTTGGACCAGCAGAACATGTTATGCTAGTAAGCTCGCTATTGGCAGAAGAACGTCTTAGGATAACTGGCTCGAGTTTATCCTCATTCCCCAGTATACAACGTAATGCGGCAGTAGATTCGAAAAGTTTCGTAGGACAATAGGATCACTCTTATCCTCAACGCTAGTGGTAGAGCAGTTCTTAGGGCAACTTGCTTGACCTTGTCCTCATTCCCTACCATAAAATAACTTATTGCGGCTTTAGACTCGTTCTTATCCTCACTTCTAGGCATCGAAAAGCCTCTCAGTGTTTCAGATTCGATCTTGGTCGATTTTCTAAACAAACAGAGAGTGCTCATAGGCACTATAATTTACCATATAGGCTAGTTCTAAAGTGATTTTGTAAATAAAACAAAAACCTGAATATTTTGATAAGTTATTTTATCTGAAAACAACTGGAAGCTCATAAATAAACAAATTGTATGTAGTCAACGGTACGATATGGACAATATCAATCGATGTTAGGTATCGACCTTGCGGAATATCACAAGAAATATACCTTTAAAAGCTAAAGCATTGCATAAACAGTTGTAATCCTAAACAAGTATATGATTATAAACACTATCTTGTAGCTAACTACAGTTAAATAGTCATTAAAGTTCCTGCGGTACTGCTTAGTGTGAGCTCGACTAGCTGAGATAACCCTGAGATGAAATACAGTAATATACAAGCAATAATAACAGGATAAATATTACCTTAAAGTCCACCTGTAATCTACTATGTACACTATATTCACCAATTGACGAGCAACGAACAATCGTTCAGCAGTTTATCTTCCAGCACATGGGAAAGTCACTTAAAAACACTTACTAAGTCTTTCCTTCGCTTCTATATACAATGTACTTCAACTTCTTGCAAATAAGAATGACTCGATAGGTGGTTGATTGATATGTTATGCAGTTATATGCATAATGGCATGACAGGGATGCCTTTGTGAAATGCGGTTTTTATACACGCAAAATTGGATACTAAAACACAGTATGCGGTCGCATGGGTAAGCTGAAATCCATGTAGTGGAAATAGCAAGGCTGAAACCGTGTAGTGGAAATAGCATTTTCGTGAGAATCTGTATATTAGAATAAAGCATAGAGAGGAATGAACCCTCATGGGCGATTGCCATGGGGACGCTTAATACCTTGCTCGGTACAGCGCCTTAGTAGCTGGGTGCCAATAAATACCTTTATTGTAGGCTTGAGACGACTGCGACGGTATGTCGCAGTGGCAGGATACCACAATGTCATTTGAATAGATCTTGAAAGATTAGGGGATCTCAACACATGAAACCTACCTGGCATGGCCGATGGCCGATTGGCCATGCCAGCGGGAGCGCGACTTGGCGCGTCTTTATTTGTTGGGGGTCAAGATGCTACTGAATTCTAGAACGTGAGAGGGCGTCGTGTTCTCGTACTTTGGCGCGATAACTTACCTCCACTACTGTCATATTACGTCAGTAAAAGGCAAATAACGTTAATAAAGAGAAATTGTGTAAAAGCTTAGCATCACCGGTTGTCTAAATTAATATTATGAATTTTAACACAAACCTGGTCGAAATCTGCTGGCTAGTTTTCATAAAATTTGATTATTAAAGATCGGAATTTTAGGCACCACTAGAATTATAGCTAGTAATTTTAGGTTGGCTGAAGTGGCTATCCTATAGGCTAGCGCTGTGACTGGTCGAATGCCGATGAGTAAACGTTGTAACTAGAGATGGCGCTACGAGTATCGTCGAGGTTTCTAAGATTTCTTTGGAATGCGAACACAGTGGCGTGGAATGTTAAAATAATACAAATTAAATCGTTAGATTTGTAAATGATTTTTGAATACTCAGGACAATAGACTTGCGCTTACCCTTAACGCTAGTGCCATAGAAAACGTCTTACAGCAAGTGGCTCGACCTAGACCTTCTCAGCATCGAAGAGGATAATAGACTCGCTCTTGTCAACAGTCTTCAGATCAGCAAAACGTGCTGGGTTAATAGGTTCGCTATTGGTAGAAGAACGTCTTAGAACTGGCTCGAGTTTATCCTCATTCCCTGGTATAGAAGAATGTAATGCAGCAGTAGATTCGAAAAGTCTCTTAGGACAATAGGGTCGCTCTTATCCGCACCGCTAGTGGTAGAAGATGTCTCAGAGCAAGTGACTCGACCTTGTCCTCGTTTCCCAGCATAAAAGAACCTATTGCGGCAGAAGACTCGCTCTTAGCCTTACTTCTCGGTATCGAAAAGTCTATTAGGACAATAGGATCTCGCTTACCCTCAATGCTAGTGCTAGAAAAACGTCTTACAGCAACTGGCTCAACCTTGTCCGCATTCCCTAGCATAAAAAACCTATTGCGGCAGTAGGCTTGCTCTTCCTCACTTCTCCGCTACGAAAAGTCCCTTAAGGCAAGAGGCCACGCTAGTGGTAAAACAACGTTTGGTCCGAGTGACTCGGCTATAACTTCATTCCTGCGGCGGTAGACTCGCTTTTATTCTCACCTCTCGAAGTTTAAGACCGTAGCAATCCAATAGGTCACATTTACCTTTATTGCTCGGACTGGAAGAACCTCTTACAGCAGATTCGCTCATATCCTCCTTGATCGAAATAGAAGAACCTTAATCCTGTAAAGTCAAGTTTGAATAATTTTCCACTTCCGAAGCAAAAGTCGATTGTATCAAAAGCTCCTCATAAATCAAACAGATCCCTAAAGTATCAAAATATTTATACAAATGTTCAGACTATTCAAATATCAGCCTCTCCGTCAATCCGTTCGGGCTGTCTGGAATGATTCCACATTTCCAGATAAACTTTAGGCTCTCTCAAATATTTTGTAAAATGTGCTCGAAAGAGCCCTAAGTCAATAATATCGCTCCTTCCTTCATTCGCCTTTATTTGACGATTGAGGCAATGAATGCCAGCTTGAGACTAAATGGAAATAATCCCCCCTGTTTTTAACGCAGGTACGTTTACTATAGCCCAAATAATCTCTTCTTAGGAGACATACGCATTAAGTTTGCATTTTACATAATATGGAATAACGGGATGCAAAAATTATGTCAACCTCTAGTCTGCCACCGAACGCAGATTATCAGGAGTGCTGCTCTCGCAGAGATCGTAAAGGAACTTTCAGGCAAATTCATTTTAAACTTTTAGGCAAACATTTTTTTATGAATCTAAGGTACCTACTTATTTTAAGGCCCCCCTACAACCATAACAATATCTATAATCATTACCCGGACAAGAATTAGCATAAATCCGTCGCACGAAAACAGTTCCATTCACGAAACGGTTTCTGTTCGGGGCCCGGCAGGTATTTAAAACAGGTTGGGATCCGGCCTTTTGTAACCCCGACTTATCTGCTCTCGAAAAGTATTGACGCCGTTTCCAGCGCGTCGGGGTCCTTTATTTGTCTCCCTTTCCCGTGTTTTATTTTGCACTTCGCACTGGCACTGCATCGGGATCCTCCTCCCTTTTATTGCTCTTGATGAATATGTGGGATCGCTCGCTGGAAAGGAAAAAACGAGAAAGTCTTTTGCACATATTCGATTGTTGAATTTCGAACGGAACGCTCGCATACATCGATTTACTGACCATGCCTTAAAATATTGCGGCAGATTAGGATAGTTTATAAAGTTACTGCAATATTAATGTTACCGAACAGTTAATATTACTTACACCTCGTCTTCAAGTGCACACTGGAAATATCACTACTCGCACCCTCTCGATTATTACACGTAATTATTTGTCGATTTAATTCCTCTGCAACCTTTAAACCTTTGTTATAGTATAGGACTTGTATCTTAAATGACTGGACTAATGAGAATCACCACTAGGACGATTTATCAATATAGAACAAGAGTATATGCCTCCTTAACCCTTTTAAGAACTTTATCTGGATTTTCGACAGAAGGTTTTCTTACTATCACTTCCCAGGTTGGATTCTCCAGAAATTTCATTAATAAAAAAATTAATTAGATACTATATTTACGTATCCATTTTCAAATTATCTCGTAGATATAACCGAAAGAGCCCTGGTTGGATTTCACGTAGGCCTTATTACAATTACCTTTGCTTTTCAATCGAGAGGTATCGGATTCGATCCCCTTGACCCTCCAGGGCTTTTTTAATTTGGAAATAAATTATTCAGGTGCTTCATTTCCTCTGAAGGTGATTTAATGTCCTATTACTAGTCAGCAATATGATTTAACTACAATTAACACCATTAAACATTTCGTTTTAGGTTAGGATTACTTTTTTTGTCATACAATCGACAGGTCTCCAGCTCGATCCTCACAAGACTCCAAAACTTTTGTTCATAAAAAATATAAAATCCTGCAATATTCCGCATACATATATGATACAATGTGATACCCTCTTGAAATATATGCATAACAGCTGGGCTGATAACGTCTACATCGTTACTCAGCAAGAATCTCATAAATCTAGTTTACCACCGCCAGCACTTGGCGCAGCAAATCACGAACTTTACCGCTCATATAATTAAATTCGTAGAAGTTGCTGAAAACCTGGCGAGACGGTGCATATAGAAACACTGTTGCGAAGAAAATAAACACGGCGCAACAAGATTATTGGATTTTCTTAACTTGACGTAGCCGACGGGGGCGATAATTAAATGCACCACCCTCAAGGGGTACCTTGGCAGCTGATTTAGTAGGTTTTGGAACGTTAGTTTCGTCTTTAAATATTAGTTTGGGCAGATTTCAAGTAAAATTATTAGACCAGAGACGAGCGATGGAACAGAACAGACCGTTTGCAGCCGTTTCTTGTTTAGACATCAGTAGATAAGCAAAGAGAATACGGCAGAAATTCCGCCCATTTTTACATGTAAATCGCCATAATAAAATCTAATATACATCCTGCATTTTAAGATCACCGGCACTTGCTATCGTTTAGGCCTTGGGTGTTTCATATGTTTTATCACAGTGGAGCAAAACCTAGATTTCGAAAGTTTAAATTCCTAATTTATTGGACATATATTAATTTTAAGCAGATTATCTTAATTATTAAGTTTTCAAAGCAAATATTTATAAACCATAAATCGATATCATGGCTATTCCGAGCTCGCATCCCTAGCTGGCCGATACGCAGTATTAATAGAACGCGACTTACTACCACCGGCGCAAAACAAAAATGTCAAGTCAAGATATGAACTGAAATTTAATGTAAAACCGAAATAATATGGCATTTGATGGTGACAAATGGACACAAACAACTTCCATTATGAAATAACGATCAATGTGTTTTTCCCTCTTTACGTTTTAAAAGCTCTAAAGCTCTGTTTTTCTAGGAGAGCTAAGGAAACATAAGAAAATTAAAAGGAGAATGTTCGAATTAAAAAATCATGTAAGAAAAACTTTCTCATAAACTAAAATAAACCAAAGAGAGCAAGAACAGATCGTGTAGGAATTTGGTAGTTCAAATATACTCGTGCTTCAAGAAAGAGATATAAAAGCATTGGGAAGCATGAGTATTGTTGTTGACAACCATCATTTAGAGACAAAGTTGTAGTTCAAGCTTCTAAACCTCACTCATTATTTAATATTTACTTTTAGTTCAGACAAACACATTTCTGGCTCCCTTCTCACTTTCCGGAGGACACAGAAATAAAAGGATAACATCAAAGTCAAATGTTTGCAAATTAATGGATTTTACTCGGAATTAATCGGAGAAGTATTAACATACTATTATATACTATGATTAACTATAACAATATAATTCTTAATTGTGTGCTTTATACCGGAAATATTATGTCTCTTGATAGATTATTGCTCCAACAATGGCGTACCCTCTGTAAAAAATGTTATGAAAAAATACACAGGATTACCGAGATTTTCGGGGCCAGATGTTCCAAATTAAAACGTTGCCGTCGGTAGAATATCAATCGTTCGGAACTCAATTAAACGGTTTCATTTTTAATATCGCTACGTCTTTCATGTTTTAATATTAAAAAGGTAAAAAGTCGAAGAAAGTTTTAAAAAATTAGAAATCTCCCTCGATCTCTCTGTGAAAGCAATAATAATTAATTACAGGACTCCCGGTTTGCCACAAACAAAAAAAAAATTCGGATCTTGTAATCCTGTACTTCTGATTAGTATTTCAAATTACTTAAATTAAAAGTTGCCCTCTATAGTAAATTAACTAGTATAGTAATAATCGATTTTATTATAGCAATAAAAAATTTTACTTTCATTAAAGCTAAGCTAGTGAATAATGAGAATCCCTGTTTACATTTTTGTATTAATTATTTTTCAGCGAAAACCCCTGCTTTCATTAGAAGCCGGGTCTAGTAATAAAAGTCCTTTTTTTCATTAAAGCTAAGTTAATATAACAGTGCAAACTTCAACCTTCATTATTTTATAATTAATTTTTTTAATGAAAATCTCTACTCTCGCTATTTTATTAATAATGTTTTAGTAATAATCCCTCCATACTTTCATTAGAGCTAAGCTAGTATATAACTGAAAATGTCTACTTATATTTAAATTTAGCTAATATGATAGTTAAAATATCTACGATCATTACAGCTAACCTTGTATATTAGTGAAAATCTCTACTTTCATTATTTTAATAAATATTTATGCAAAATTGTGTACTTTCATTACAATTTAGCTGATCTAGTAATAAAAATGCTTTATTTCAATAAGGCTAAGCTAATATAATAGTACAGACTTTCATTCTCTTTATGTGATAATTTATTCTTAAATGAAAATCCCTACTTTCCTTATTTTATTAATAATATTTTAGTAATAATCCGTCCATACTTTCATTAAAGCTAAGCTAGTATATTACTGAAAATTTCTAATTTCATTAAAATTTAGCTGGTCTAGTAATAAAAATCCTTTAGTTCATTAAAGCTAAGCTATCAGTGAAAATCCCTATTTTCATTATTTTAATAAATCTTTTTAACCGGAATAAAACGAAGCTAGTATAATAGTACCACTCATTATCTTATTAATCCTTATTTTCATTACTTTATCAATAATTTTTTAGTAATAATCAGTTTTTAATTTTATTAGGGCTAAGCTGGTATATTACTGAAAATTTCTGCTAAAATATCTATGTTCATTAAAAGTTAAGCATATATTAGCGAAAATCTCTACTTTCATTATTTAAATATTATAAAGCGAAAATTTCTACTTTCATTAAAATTTAGCTGGCCTAGTAATAAAAATCCTTTCTATCAGCTAGTATAATAGTTCAAATTTTTACTCTTATTAATTTATTAATTATCTTTTAATCAAAATCCCCACTTTTATAATATTTTTTTAGTAATAATCCCTCCTTAATTATATTAGGATGAAGCTAGTATATTAGTAAAAATTTCTACTTTCATTTCAATTTACTTAAAATAATAGTTAAAATCTCTACGTTCATTAAAGCTAAGCTAGTATACCAGAGAAAATCACTACTTTGATTATTTTAATAAATATTTTTAAGTGAAAATCTCTACTTTTATTAAAATTAAATTGGTCTATTAATAAAAACGCTTTCTCTAATTAAAGCTAAGCTATTTTAATTGTGTAAACTTCAACTCTCAATATTTTATTAATTATTTTTTAATGAACATCCTTACTTTCATTATTTCATTACAATTTCTTCAGTAATAATCCCCCCCAACCTGAAAATTTCTACTTTCATTTACATTTAGCTAATATTATAGTTAAAATATCTACGTTCATTAAAGCTTATCTAGTATGCTAGTGAAAATCTCTACTTTTATTAAAATTTAGTTGATCTTCTAATAAAAACCTTTCT
>JAEQML010063111.1:0-23506 GCA_016904865.1 Pissodes strobi | reverse complement strand
TAAAGAAATAGATCCCAAATTAAATATTTTCAGTTATAAAAAAAATTTTGCATATAGTAAGTATATTGCTTACTTCGTTAATGTTTTGAGTTTCTTTTTTTACTTATTTTTTTTTAAATGATCGCTATTTTTAGCGCAATAAGTTTTAAAGAGGGTTATAGAAATATGTCTCCAAATTCATTTACATTTATTTTGTTAACTTATTAAAGATTGTGTAAGCCACAGATACAACATTTATAAAAGCCCTCCACGATTTAATTTAATAATGAGATCAAAATTATGCTGTAGAATAAATTGCTCGTCATATACCAATTTTTGTTTAAAGTTGTCACATTTTAGTTCTTTGCAGTGAAACTTCTTTAGCGAGGGTAAAGTCAGAAAAAATTATGTGCCTCACCTTTATAAGCACACAACTGAAGTCAAACTTCTAAAAGAGATATAAGGAATTAAGTTTTTATTTTTTTAAAGTTTATTTTTCAAGTTTTGCTGCCAGTTTCAACACTTTTTTAATTTTACTTTTCCCCTTTTCCACCTTTTTTTCGCCGAAAACCGCGTATCTCTAACTTTTTTATATTATTTTTTTCTTTAATTCGTTTTATAATACCCTTACTACCTTTTTAAACAATTTTTTTCTTTTTTTTTTCATAATTTTTTTTATTTGGTTTTAAATACTTTTATTAGCTATCCGACCAATCTGTTGGTTTTGTTTTTTATTTTTTTTCTTATGTTTACTATAATACGTTTATTAACTTTTCGAACATTGTTTTAATTCTTTTCAAATTTTTCCCGTTTTTCAATTTTTTTTCATAAAGCATTTTTTCTTCCCCCTTTTGCCATCCCAGACCCCCTAACTTTTTCTTTTTACAATTTTTTTTCTTATTTCGCTTTATAATACTTTTATTAACTTACCGAACAATTTTTTACGTTTTTTTCAATTTTTCCCATTTTTTTTAAATTTGGGTATCCGGGGCTGGGGGGATGGGGTTATAATTCTCTTCTCCTCTGATGACCCTATTGCCCGGGGTCATCGCTGGCCAGATTTTCGATTCGATGCTCCGTTGCAGAGATATCGGCAAAAAACGGTTTTCTTCCCCTAAAATATCCCCTTAAATTAGAGGCCCGGTCTCCCCATGTGGTCATAGGTAGCCCCTATGAGGCGCACCTGCCATAAAAATTTCAGCCCCATAGCTCTTTCCGTTCTCCTGAATTCAATAATTATAATTTTTTTGGGACGGGAAGGGGTACGGGGTCCAGTTTTCCTCCAGAATCCTCATTTTACCCCGGCTACATGTCCTGAAAATTTCAACCCTCTAGCCATACTGGAACATGCTTCATTAAAGGGGCGTTTCACTTTGATAAGCGTTTCATCTTGATAAGCTTTTTTCTGACTCTACCCTCGCTAAAAAGTTTCACTTCAAAAATACGCATCACAATATAATTATATGCAACGAAATATCAGATACAAGTTTCAAGCACTTAAAAGCAGATAAATAGTTCAAATTTCAGAAAAATGCAAGAAAATAATACTAATTGCAAATTACTATGGCCATTATACCAACTTATACTAATCGTTTGTAATTGGCGGGTGTTGGGCCAAAGTTTACAGATTTAAATTATTTTTAATTCTGTAAACTTTGATTGGGACCGGGCGGCGGTACTGCCAATTATTGAGATCGACAAATTATCCGGCGAGCATATGTATGATTTTAAATAGAAGAAGCGAGGTGTCTATATCTTATAGGTATAGATACATAATATGAATAAGGTATCTAATACATAAAAACGTATGTATGTATGTAGAGATAATTAGTAATAATGCATGAAACTTAAAACATACTTATTTGTTCCCATTTCCAGAATTTCTACATAGCGCACAGCAGCGGCGGCGGCCACTAATTATCCGGCGTCGTCAAGGGGTGTTATCGAAACTCCGCTGTATTATTTTAGGCAAGAGCACGAACAGGGTAGTTGGTCGGGATAAACAAGTGCTTTTATTATTGCTTATAAAACCATAAAGACGGGTGTGGTATCTTAATTAACCACTTTTAATGGACAGTATAATATAGGGTGGTGAGATAAATTGAAACATGTATTCGGTATTGATATAATTTAATAATGCAGGTGTAAATTGCATTTAAATATAATGGAGATAAATAAACAGTGTTTTCTATGTTAAATAGAAATTATATATGTACAATTCTTAGACTAAAACTTTCAATCATTCATCATTCGTTCAAGTATAAAACTAATATTACAAAAGGTTTCTTAAAATTAGACTGAACAGTCTTGATTGTTTGATTTAAAAATGAGTTTTTATCTTTCTTATTCTAATACTTCGTTCTCCAACTTAGCAACTTTCACACAGCATACCTTTTCACTTTGACTGCTTTACCTGCCTTGCTTCACAGGAATTCGACCAGGAATGTCAGTCCGCCTTCCGCCATTTTATGTTCCATTTTTCAAAGGGGATGCTATCGTTTCTGACTTCGAAGAACTGCTTTAAAAAAGCCCAAAAGGAGATCCTTGTCCAACCTTGGACAAAGATAACTGAGGTGCACGAAATATTCTCTAATATTTGTGCATACAAGAGAAATTGCCCAAAAAGGAATTTGACCTTTTGGCGCGAAGAGGCACTTGCTAGAGCTCGGTGGCACGACCGATCCAGCAACGTAGAGTGTTTGCAGACTTGAATTTCTTTCTTCGAGCGAGTCGCCTGCTGGCGCCGCGTTCAAATAAAAAGTGGGGATTGGCCCTTTGCCGAATTCGTTTGAGATTAAAAGGGTAGAAACGGTTTTCTTTCTTTTTTTGGCAGACTGATTGTTCACAAGGCTGACTGAGACAAAAATACAATAACTTGAAAACGATTACAAACGTTTTCCTTTACTAGTGAAAGTTGGCTCTATAGTAATCTGTTATATTGACAGTACTTGGTTTACAGGTTCGAACTAAGGGATCGTCCGTCTAGGGTTGGACTAAGGGGTTTTAAAGAACTTGCATATGCTTATTTAAATGTACAAATTGGGTTGTACCCGGGGTGAAATAAATCTATTTTGTGTTTAATTATGGCTCATTCATTCTACATACATACAGGGTGTTATCACCAAACTATGCGGTGAAAAACGATAGTTTCTACACGTGTTGGAGTGTTTCCCCAACAGTAGTAGTATTAGATAATTAAATAAATAAATCGCGAAATACCACATTATAGAAAGGGGAAAGAACACCTTATGGAAATATGTTTTTTACAATATTGGCGAAATTGTAATGTAAGAGATACATTCTTTTTATACGTGCATCTTAATATTCGCTACTATCGTAGTCGTCTGGGCACGTTGCAATCAATGACGCCGCGATCGCGATTACCCTTCCACCCGCTAGCCCTCCTCCTACATCTTCGTTCCAAATAGCAAAGGCCTACATGCAATACGTCACGAGCTAAAATTTGGTGAGCACTCGGTCATTTTGTAGAGGTGTTGTTGACACTAGTCTAGCATTCAGAATTACATCGATGAATTTACTAATTTATTGCGATTTTTATGATATGTGCCTTCTTTTCTTCTAGGGTTTGTGTTTTCCTTCAACGCTGGCTGCTGAATTAGCATTTGGAAACTTTTATAGAATTCACTTTACATTTCTCGATAACTTTTCCGGCATTCTGAAAATCATATTCAACTTACTCTTTTGCTACCTCTAGACGTACAGTTTTAAGGCCCTTTTGGTTCTATATAAATAGTATCTTGAGTACACTCTTTGGATGCTCTTGCTCTGCTCAAATTTTATATATATTTTAATTTGAAATATGTAGTTCAGAAGTTTACAAGCATTTTAATATAATTTTTTATTCAACAAGATGTTTGATACACCGAACAAATTATTTCTTATATTTGTCTATGGTGTTCAAAATTTCTTACTTTAATATAAATAAAATTAAACGACTGAAATGGCTCCAATTTATTGCCACTGAGGGCATTACGATATTAACGGATTTAATTGAAACATATTTTACATTCCACTTGTGTTATGCACAAGTTAACATGAACCTACTTGAAAACAAGAATTAAAAAAGGAATAGTAACTTATGACTATGAGCTAAGAATCAATACTCTCATTGGTTCAAATATTTTTATCCAAAAATTGTTACGTAACAACAAAATATGCAGTTTTTACAAGATCTCTAGATACGGGGTTGACGATTCACCAGGACTAACTTCATTTTTCTACTGACATTTTTAGACGGCCTTTTTTAAATTGTGAAAATTGTAGGTAACAAAAAAACAAAAGAATCATCCCAAAAATACTTAAAATAAAAACTTTATTAAGGCTGTAGTCTGAATGGAGCTATCCCTTCAATCATCATCATTGGAATCTGTTAGACACTCCTCACAGATGCACTTTCTATGTTTCAAACACAAGAGCTTTTGGCAAATTTGGCATTTGTCTTTTGTTCTTCTATTTCTTCTACTGCTACAATAGAAGCATAATCCAAATATTTTCCTGTTGTGAGGTGGGTTTCCGTCTCTATATTACATATATGTTTAATAAGTTGTCGCGGTACATTATCTTGCATTGCACGTCAGCGAATATGCCCATCCAGTAGCAGCATCCATTTACGAGGTCCGTTCTTTAGACTGGTATAGTTCCATTTGCATATAATATGTGGGTTGATGGCAGCAACATTCACTGCCGAATAAAACGCATTGTTCCATGGTACATTTTAAAAGATAAGCATTGAAAAGTTCTTGTATGATGCGTATTAATATTGAGCTTTCCTCCTTGATGGACTCGATTATTAGCTCGTCCTTCTCCGATTGCTTGTTATTTTTGATTTCTGACAGGACACCTACCTTTGATTTCATTCATTGATATCTGGTATAACCTTCGATCCCATATGTCAAACTACCGGTATATTGCTATCTTCAATAGATTCTGGATATTTCATTATCGTCATCCTTCCTTTTACCCTGAGAAATCATTTGCTTGGTTTGACGAATCTGTGAGTTTCTATCATCCACAGACGCGGGTCATCTCGACTCGCCGATTACGCCTAAGCGAGTTTTTGTCTAAATTTTATATAAATATTTTTTGGTATTTATTGGTCTAGTATTCAGGACGTATTAAAGATTTTGGGGGTTGAAGCTGGTTTTCTTTTCCTTGTCCCTCGCCCCCTTTTTATCGCAATTTACCGTACTAGCGTAAAAATATAAAGTAACCTTCTTTTGTCAACAGCGATCTGAAAGTGGAACGACTAACTGGAAATTTTTGCTGTGCCCTTCTTCGCTTATCTGTCCCTGTCCCTGCAGTCAGTTCTGTTTTTTACATTGATTTGGTCATGTCCGGGAAAAAACGTATGCTCCCACATATCTTCACAAGTCTTCCGTTCTGAAACCTCATCTCTCTTTAGTACTGGGCCTTTGGACTTCTCATTTTCTTATAGGTCTAATTCATAATGAGAGTTTGTTATAACACAAGCATTTACATACATACACCTTGAGGCATTATTCGAAGTTCTACCATTCTGAAAACGATATATTATTTACAAAATTTCAATACCGCTAAATAAATAACTTTTGCCTTGTTGCAGCTATGAATTTTTCTTCTCCTGTCATTTGATTTATTTTTTAAATACAAGGTAAATTTCAGATAGCAAAATTCATAAAAATAAGTAGCACTGACATTCTGATAGCGTCACACTCAATAACTTTATCAGATAAACCGGAATACTTTTACGTGTGTACTGCCACTTAGTTTGGTACACAACATTTATTTGATATGACTATTTTGAAACGTTTTATTTGGCGACACATTAGAGGCAAAGTAAGCAAATAAATATCGATACTGTTTAACAAATTGATTTAAACTTTCTAGGTAATCTTTACCATTACAAAAACTAATCAGGGTATAGGGTAAATTCTTAGAGGGAAACGCAACTCACAGTAATAGACAATTAGTCTTAAAAATTCAGCAAACCCGCCTTCTCCTATTCTTCGTTATCCGCTCGTGCGAGCCGAACACTCCGCGCGACCCCGTAGAGGTCATATTAAGAGTCGCCGCTTTAATATTTATAGAGGAAACATAGATTGATACTAAGAACTAAAAGTTGAGATTAAAGTTCGCAATAAATAAGAGATAAGAAGAACATACAACATTCTTTAACAAATCACCTAACACAGATAAAAACTATGGTAAATATGGTAAAGAAGTTATGTGTGGACAGTAATAGATGATTTATTCTTTGATATTTTTTATACGTTTTTTTTAACTAGTCATATTGGGCGTAACTGTGTTGTCAATATATGCTCATAGCATGTTTCTAATATGCCAATAATTTATTTTATCAAAAGCATACAACTTTCGTCGGTCCAGAATTATTATTTGGAAGAACAAATTGCATGATGACAACAAACCAATAAACAAAACCAAAATTAGGATATTCCAGAAAAACTAAAGATAAATTTACACGGGTAGGTTGACACTTGCTGAAAAAATAAGTAAAATATATCAAAATAAATAACAAATAAGTATTTGTTGTTACACTTGGAGTTCTTTTCCTTCACTTCTACCACTTTATATATCAAAATAGTAACAAAGTATAAGTAAGTATTTTAAAAATACATAAAATATTTTAGAACTCATTTCACAATTAAAAATAAGTAACAAAACAAAATATCTAATAATATCTCTGTCAATCCGAATAAATAAAAACTGTCTAATCACCTTTGGTGAGTCCGACGCACTCTTCATGAAAGTAAACTAAATATTTTTTTACGTCTTCTTGACAAGGGTTGCAGTACCAGTGTTCTTTGTGTTTAAGTTTTTCTCCTTGATCATCGGTCTTTGAAATGATGTTTTTTTGCTTGCTTTGGTAACTTTTGTTGTTGTTTTGGTGGAAAAAACTGCTTTTTTCACAATAAGCGCTAGTTAGTTTTGGGATATATTTTTATGGTGTCCCCAACATTTCAGCACAACCCACGTTCAGGACATTTTCTTCTTTTTCGTAGTTTGTGTTATTTTCTTCTGCTTTAGGCTGGTTCTCTGATTTTTGTCCTCATTTTCTTTCTTATTAACTTATGGTTTTCTGCGTCAATCTCTTTAAACATTTTAACGTCTTTTATTATTTGATGCTCGTCCTTTTAGCCTCTCAAGTTTTACCTCGTCTTCCGAAAAAAAAATATCTGTTAAGGTCTCCCTGTCTAAAGACGTTTGCTGGAGCTATTTGATGGCGAGCGTTTTCTCTTACCCTGGCGTCCTGAATATGGAAACGATGAGAGGGTGGCCTTGAGATTCTCTGGCACTTAGGCCACTGTGGAAAACCTGTGCGTCCTCCCTAGGTCAAACAATCCGTCTAGCTGATCGCCCAACCTAGTGTTGTAAAAAAAGCGGTGATGTTGCTCGAGGACGCTGTTTTGAGAAAAGCCATGGTGAGCCATTGTTCTCCCAAAATGGATTTCCTGAATTCCGAGAGAGCATCGCAATCGCAGAGCTGATGCTTTACTGTTTCGCCCTCCTGTTTATAGCCTCTGCATAGAGGTGTCTCACATAATCTCATTATGTAGAGATGTTTCCTTAGCTGGCAGTGTCCAGTCAGAATCCCCCATGAATTCTTCCTTGACATACCCAGGTATGCATTTGCTACTGACTCATTAGGGTAGCTTAGTAGCCCCCTGGTCAGTCGACAGTTAGTTGTTTCGTCCCATCTTGCCCGAAAAGTTTTTATTGGTGATTTTGTTTTATCATATGTCGCGATAGGTAGGCGTGAAGAGCCGGCTGCCATAATGTTTGAACCGGCTGCCGTTCTAGCCAATTTATTCGCTACTTTGTTACCTTCGAACTGTGCATATCCTTTAAACCACCACACACAAGTTCTCTTTTTGCGAGTGGCAGCCTCTAGTGAATTATGGCATTCTAGTCTGACCTGGCTATAAGTTTATATATTTTCAGGACCAGTAGTGCTTGTCTACTGTCTGTGTAGTAATCCTGCGAACATTCTCTTTTGCGGCTATGGATGTAGCAGCAAGTTCAGACTGAACTAGGCTTGTGTCTTTCTCCATAGACCATTTGAGTTCAATTCGCAAGCTTTGGGAGTAAAGTCCATAGCCTGCCCCTTCCACGAAAATGTTACTCTGGCGTTTTAGTCCAAAAGATTTGGGATAATTGGAGATCTTCGGTGGGGAAGTTCTCTATGGAGTTTTGGTCATTCCTTTGTTAACTTCCGGAAGATCTAAATTGGGTTGTTGTTTTCTTTCTAAGCTCTCTATTTTCTTCTAGTTTGTTAGTTCCTTCTATGTTATTATCTTCCATAAGTTTTCGTTCCGTTAAATTGCTAGGAGTAAAAGCTACTTTGGGAATAGCATCCGTGTCGTACGGATAGATACTTGTAGCAGATAAACCTGATGTTATATTTGGGGGGGTTAGTGACTTGTCTCAAACCATAGAGAAGAGCTCCCCAAACTTTTCTTTGGTTATACCTCGGTCTTTGTGGTGGTCCAATATAAAAGTACTTCCTCTTCTTCTCAGTGATACCTAAATGGTTTAAATACAGCTCGTGAGTCGTATTGCTTGGGAGGCATAAAAGGTTGATGCCATAAGAGACTGCAGTTTCAACAGTAGAAGGATCTAAATGGCAAGATGCGCCTTCAAAAACTAGAAGGCAATTACCTGAAAACTTATATTTTCCAAGGTGCTTTAATCATTCATTAAATGTTACAATTGTCATGCTTGCTTCATCATAAGGAGCAGAGTTTCTGGTGGCAAGTTGTCACACATTCTCTGCGTGCTCTGATGCCACTATGTGGACCCTTTTCGCGCCCTTTTTAGCTAGAATAATTTGCTACTTATTTTCCCTGTATCATAAATTCTTTAGGTTTTCCCATTAAGTCAAGTTCTAGAAGCACTGTGTTCAACTTTTGAAAATAATCAGAAACAATCTATTTGTTGAGCTTTCGTGCTTTTGCCAAGTTCATGTTCTGAGCCCGTCTCTAGGAGAAGTCTCTGGGTGTCTATTTAAAAATGCTTTCAACCAGTGACGGCCTTCTTGTGAGAACATGTTAGCTTAACCGCTCACAATAATGGTACACGGATCTTCGAAGCATTGGTTTTGAAAGAGGGTAACCCACCTGCCCCAGTCAGATAATTCGGGCAGCTAATTTAATTTCTTGGTCTTTATTTAGAACACTTTTTCTCCCAGCTTCTTGTTTTACTTCAGTATTTTTGTTGATATAACGATTAAGTCTTTCGTGTTATATGATATTGCTTAGAAGCTGACTTTTTCGACTCTCCGTTTTAATAATATATTTACTATGACTATATACTAAAAGAATGGTACAAAGGCCCATTCTAAAATGCTCTACTTACAAGTATTGTAAACAAACACACACAAAATTTACACTCTATTTAACCCTTGGTTAGTCGCGCAAGAATTGTATACGCGTATAGTCGCGTGGGTGACATGTGTCACCCATGCGATTTACATCACCTTAATAAGAAAAAAAATTATAAATAAAATCAATGGTCATATTTTTGGATTATTGGGAGTGTTTAATATTTTTATAAGACAAAAAATATTTGCTAAAATTTGTAACATATTTTCGCCTTCAGTAATACGGTCGTCCTGTTCCTCATCGCTTACCCTTTATACTACTTTAACCAAATATCTGGATCACTACTTGTTTCAGACATATTTCGTTTAGGTGGACGGTCCATTATCTATCTGCGAAATACACTGTAATATGTACATACAAATATAATATACAAAAAAAAAAACAAAAATACACGCAAATACATATGTACATACAAATACAAATGTAATATGTACATACAATGTACAAATACAGTGTAATATGTATACATATAAAAAATAAATTGATTGAAGAACTAAGTAATTGCAAATTTGTATTTATCCTCAAAATTCAGGATATAATATTAGTAAGAATTACTATGATACATCACAAAACCTTGTATACAACTGGTGACGTCTACTGCCGCAATAAATACTTAAACACAATACAAAATATCCTAAGAAACCTATAAACACACCTTTTCAAAATGACTACACGTTTAGTCGCGCGGAGGACAAATGTCACCCAGTCGTATATTTCAGGCAAAATACGGAAAACAACTAACTTCTGAATAAATCCGCCTAGGATACCATAAAAAGCTTCGAATGCTCAGCAGCTACTTAAATCGATGGACCCCAGAACGTTCCTGTTAAAAAAATGTGTGGTTAAGAGTGGGAGTGGGTGACATATGTCACCCACGCGACTAACCGAGGGAGCACATGTTATTGAAGTGAAACGTCTTTAGCGAGGGTAAAGTCAGAAAAAATGAAATGCCTTTGAAACGGTTATCAATGTGAAACGCCCCATTAATTAAGCATCTTTCAGTAGAGGGCTGAAACTTTCAAGGGCATGTACCTGGGGTAAAATGAGGATGCTGGATGGAAAGCCCTCCCTGCGACCAGGAGAGGGGGAGAAGAAAAAACTAAAATAATAATTTTCGGGAGAACGGGAAGGGCTACGGGGTCGAAATTTTTATGGGGTGTTAACTTTGACCATATGAGGAGACCGATCGGTGCTCTAATTTAAGGGGGATTTTGGGAAAAGACCTATCTCTGCGACGTAGCCTCGTATCGAAAATCTGATAAGCTATGTGACCCGTATCACGAAGTCATCAGTGGGGGAGACAGTTATACCCCCCACTTCCCCGGATACCCAGTAATTTTCGAAAAATGGGAAAAAATTGAATAAAACGTAAAAAAATGTTCGGAAAGTTAATAAACATATTATAAAACGAAATAAGGAAAAAAAAAGTTAGAGAAACGCGATTTTCGGCGAAAAAAAGGCGAAGGAATTCAGCTGCGTGGTGGGGATGGCAAAAATTGGACCAAATAAACTTTTCTTAAATAAAAAACGTTAAAAAATTTTCGGAAAGTTAAGGAAAGTATTATAAAACGAAATAAGAAACAAAAAAATTATAAAGGAACGGTAAACGATTTTTCGGAAAGTTATATAATACGAAATAAGAAAAAGAAATTATTATTAAAAAAAAGGAAAACATTGTTCGGAGAGTTAATAGAAGTATTATAAAACGAAATAAGAAAAAGAGATTCATAAAAAATCGTAAAAAATTGTTCGAAAAGTTAATGAGAGTATTATAAATCGAAATGAGAAAAAAAATAACAAAGAACAACTTAGAGAGACGCGGCTTTCGGCGAAAAAAAAGCGAAAAAATAAAAAATAAAAATAAGTTTCGAAGCGGGCAAAAGTGGAGAAAAAAAATAAAAGGTGAATTCCTATTATCTCTTTCAGAAGTTTCACTTCAGTTGGTGCTTATAAAGGCGAGGCACATCATTTTTTTTATAGTCGATAGCGCCGAAACGTTTGATTCACTTTAACCTGTCGGCAGAGAATAAGGAGAAACTGATTTGATGCATAGCGTGGTAAGTGCGAAATCTCAACCTGTTGGTCGGCTCTCCGAGTCGTCCTCTACTAGCATATAAGCTTAACTTTTTTAAATGGTAGCGGTGGTGGACATATCACCAGTATGGGCATGTTACCTTAGTTGAAGTTGCCTTTTGGCGGTCGGTCGATGAAACGTAATATAATTTTTGAAGAATATACCCGTTATATACAATCCTTTTAAAGTACTTTCGATACAGACATTAACAGTAACAAATTATTCTATTATTAAATTTTAGTTGACTTGAACACAGAGAATGAATCGAGCGGATAATTATCCACTTATCAACGATTTTATAAAGTTTTTTCAAGATGAATATTTCAGAGCCCATAATTATATGTAAATGTCAAAATACAATATTTACCTATACTTTAAAATTGCAGAAAAACGCTATCTGTAAGGCACATCATAGGAGATAGACATATACCTAGGGTTTTCATACGTCCGAATTTACCCGGACATATTTGGGTTTTTAAGATGCCCGGGGAAAGTTCGGCTGGAATTTGAAAAATGTCCGGGACTGAGGACCTGGAGACTGTAATAACAACTTAACTTTTTTAAATATTTTAATCGCTACGACGCCGGCGCGATGCGACGCCACACCTTTACTAATGCGGACCATGATGCCGACGCATCATGTTCGAACATACCCATATCTATACTTTGGAGTCACGCCAAGGTTAAATTTTTCGTTTTCGGCTCACTCGTGAATGATTCTGTCTTTATTTTCTTATGATTACGATAACGACATAAATAAAGATGAAAATATTGCTAGAGAAGAGTGCGCCTAATGACTGTAATAACCGTGATTGCGACCGGTAAATCGGTATGCTCTGCCGCTTTGCGTGCAGCATGTATGCTATTCTTAGCCATCTACAAGAGTCTTTCCGCCTGGCGAGTCCTGGGCTTCTGACAAATAGATGCCCTTATGGTCCAGGGAATTGCTTTCAGTGGACCTCGTGGCTCAGTAGTTTGGTACTGTGCTTCTGATACAGTGACCCGGGTTCGATTCCAGTAGCAAGACTTTTTTTAAGGTTATGCTTGTAAAACGTTTTTTTTCTTGATTTTGGGCATGTTTTGGGTTAATTTTATTGGTTTGCGCCCCGGAGCGATCGAAGCGAGCGGAGGGCCATGCGTGGAGTGAAAAAAAAATACAAATTACAAATGTAAATATTGTGATACGCGCTCAAGTCCAGGACTAGTTAGGCGGAAGGACTCGTATAGATGGTTAAGGACATAATATCTGCCTGTGTGCAAGGCACAATATTAAATTTTACTAATAATCAAATAATGCCAAAACGGAAGTGTGTAGTAACGGAAGAAATGTTTTGTGTTTTGTTTTATGATATCATTGTTATCATACCCATACTATTTACCTTAATAATACGCATTTATGTATTTTTTGCGTTAATAGTATATTGTGTAACTAGGAGGAAAAGCAAAACAAAACGACTGTGGTAGTTGCTGGACGAGGCGCAGCCGAGGCCAGCAACACAGGAGTCCAGGAATGTGCTTTTCCTACGAGTTGCACATACTATTTTTTATCCGATCGAAATTAATTAGAATACGTACAGGGTGTTCACCCATAATGTCCCCCCCCCCCTTTAACTTTGTTAATTTTTAAGCTACAAAAAAAAATTAAAAACAAAATTGTAGGGTTTTTTTATGTAATTTTTGCACACGTAAAGAAAAAAACAAAAAATTGTATAGTATATAGGGTAGATCAAAAAGAATTCTAAGGATTTTTAATATAACACACTATATGCCTATTCCTACTACTTTAGAAGATATTGACAGTTGAAGTCGCTATTTTTTAATTATAATAATAATTATTTAATCATTTTTAAAACAGAAGATACAAAAGCACTAGGTCGAATTGAGGAAACTCAATATTTATTTATCAATGATTTCAAAAGCTAAACAAAAATTTATATTCTTAGGTGGCTGGTGCCATAAAAAAAATAAAAGATCAAACCAAAATAGCGACTTCAACTGTCAATAACTCCTAAAGTATTAGGAATTGGCATATAGTGTGTTACATTAAAAATCCTTAAAATTTTACGTAGAATTGAAAAATCGAATAAAAAATGGGGGCTAGATTTAAAAAAATGTTTCTTTTTGATCTACCCTGTATACTATACATATTTTTGTTTTTTTCCTTTACGTGTGCAAAAACTACATTAAAAATCCTACAATTTTGTTTTTTATATTTTTTTGTAGCTTAAAAATTAACAAAGTTAAAGGGGGGGGACATTATGGGTGAACACCCTGTACTTATATAAATAGAGCCAAATATTACCCTAAATAAAAACGGTGTTTTAAATTTAAACTGAACATAATATCAAGTTTTGAATCGAGCGAGCTTGAAGTTTATTACGTAGCTACGGAAACTACAGCTAAATGTTACTTTTGATAGACGTCAGATCTGACAAACAAGGCGTTTGAATATGACAGAAATGTTACATTCCCGGCCTAGGACGGGAATGTTATATTCCCGGACAGTTATTTTCTACTCTTGTACAGTTATTGCATGTTGCCAAGCAACGAATACAATATACTGGAATCATAACTTTTGCGGTGAGAAAACACATCGGAAAGGTGTCGTTTTTCGTCCGATCGGATAAAAAATGTTTTTTTGAATAAAATAAACAAACCCTTAACTGTTTTAAATTTAATTTACCCTTCAAAGTACATAAATATATTGATGACGTATTTTTCGGCAAAGTCCGGATTTTGTCAGGATTTCAGTGCACACTTGTCCTATATTTCAAAAAACCTTTATGGAATTCCTACATACACCTACAATTAGATTATGATACTTTTTCTTATAGTAACTGGAAAAGTATTACTTATTTTGTATCAGACTATCTCTCCTGCGGAAATTTGTGAACCGTTATTCGATATTAAATAAAACATATAACGCATTTCACCACTAATCACGTTTATGCATAAATGAAATAAATATCAGTATAAACACGTCTACGTCCGACATCGGTCGATTAGTAATATGAAATAATCAGTTATTATTGGATGTGCTTTTTCTTTATTTAGAGTATTTAGTGTCAATATAAATCACTAATTATGGCGTTGTTAAGAGGTAATTATGATTTGTCTTTAATATTGTTAAAACATCTTTATCCAAAATAAGCAATCTTGGCATAAATGGGCATCGGCTCAAGGTCTATTAATTATGGACTTATTAGTTGTCATCAAACATTTTATCTATGCTGTAGGTCAATAGGATAGGAATTATAGCCAGCCTATTTCCAGTAAATATATTTTCTATTACGATTTCACAATAATCCAATATCAAAAACCGTGTGCACATGGAATTTGTATCTGGAACTTTATTTTTGCTAATAATTATTAAAATATAACCATGCTAATTACAAAAAAAATAACTGAGGTTATTTTCATGAATATTGCTTAGATCCTTTGTAAATTCCACATGAATATGAATTCTTGTAACATTGTATGTACAAAAAAATAACCGAGTAGTTGGGTAAAAAACATGACGCCTACACAGGAAGTTTCTTCACCCTCAAAATCAATATTTAATTCAACTGTTATAGCCTAATAAATTATACTATTGGCTTCGTTAAAAAAAAAAAAAAAAAACGAAGGACCACAAATCAGTGAAGCGCCCGCAAACAACTCTTGGGTATTGTGAACTACTAAAATGCATAAACCTACTAAGTAAATATCACCTTGTCCAAAGTTTGAACTTGAACTTGAAAAATGTTATATAAACATTTACAGTTAATTACAAAACAACTAGGGAATGGGAGCGATTTTAGTCCTAACGTTGCAGTCATCAGCATTTTGTAAAGCATAAATACGCAGGCAAACGCCAAATTCATCAGAGTTTGGTGTCTCTCGACTCCACTCGACTAGTTGAGTGCAGGCACACAGGTGCGTACTCTGCTAGTTTTGTTGTATCCTTCAACCTAAATAGCTGAGAGCACCTGTACACAGGTACAGGGTGATCAGGTCCCTATCCAACCTGGATGTACATGCACATAGGTACACGGCACCCGACGGATTTCTAAAAAGAAATGAGAGTCGAAGCTACGGGTAAAGTATCAAAATTTCCAGTAAGAGAATTCTTGAAAGTAGCGCAAGTGCCTTAGTAATCTGTGTCAAACTTAAATTAAACTACTTCCTCATTGAGAGATGCTAAAATATTTACCGTATAAATATTAAAGCAAGTACATAAATAAAAGGCAACCCAGCTCGCATAGACTTTATTAATAAAACAGTGACCAAGGAGCTAGAAACACTTTATCACTTTAAATGCATTTAGTATTAATTGGGTATAGTGTAATCTCATTTAATTCATCTATAGACAAAATACGCATTTATTATTGCTCGCATACAGTATAACCACAGTTGAAGACAGTTCGATCACTCCTTTGATATTCTCCTAAAAGCCGGCATTTTTTGCGAGCAGTCGTAAATCACACTGAACACCTGCAGGTATACGAGGCCGCGCGTTATTTTATCGCTTTGAATACATCTACGGGGAAGATCAATAATTGAGTTAGTTGCTGCTTTACGTATTCATATTACTATTTGGAGCAGTAGATGCGCACCTTTAATAAAAGGTTAACTTATGGACTACATCTGATAGGTATTAGCAACAAATGCAAAATGAGAAATAGAAATATATATATTACAAAGTAAGTAGGTATACATAAAAAATTTCTTAAAAAACTGAAATAAGAAAAAAATACTAAGTAAGTGAACTAAGTTTAAAAGAATAAAAAGTAATAGAAAAATGTTCTGCTTAACGGCTAGGACACAGATTAAGGACAGATGCGAAAGCTCTCGCTGTCGTGGGACAAGAATTCTCAAATCCTTAAGTATAAGACTTATTTAGTCGACCGTTCTATAACATCGTTTTCGAATTTCACGCCGCGCCGCGCTGTTTTACGTGACGAGCTGTCAGTAGCTGAGTTTTCAGTAGCTTGGACAATCGTTAGTATATTTTGTTCTTGGTTTGTTTATATAGTTAATTAGTGACTTTCAGTTTGCAAAATTTTCATAATTTTTGAAACCTCAAAATGCCTGGGCATACGTGTGCTCATAAATGTTGTCCTTCGAAGAGCGGAAGCGAAATATTAATGTTTCATTTTCCCAAAGATACGATGAAGGTATGTATTTTTATATTGGATAAATTTTATTAGCAGATAAACAAACTTTCTGCTTTCAAATTTACAGGGACAAAAAAAACTACGCCTTACAATGTGTTTAAAGCTTTTATTTAGACGTTCTTTTGACTAATATTATCAAATAATGAAGTAAATAATGTGTCTTTCTTTAGATATGAAGTTTGAATTAAAGCAGTTTAAAGACAAGACCTTGGTGATAAAATTTAATCTGACCCAACTAACATATTCCATATTATTCATAGCTTCTGATAAATTTAGCTTGTTCAATATGAATCCAATAGTATCAAAACTATATTCTTTAGTAAAACTACATTAAATAGAAATGCCAATTAGACCAGTATTATCTTTTAAGTCAGCCCCGTCATACAAAGTATCTAAAAAATTAATCAACATAATCACACATCATTGTAAATTCTCTGCAAAATATGGCATTAAAACTTCGTACCAGTTAATAGATAATATCAAGTCTTTAGACTTACCAGAAAATTCAAAATTTATTTCGTTTGATGTCCTCAACTTATTTCCGAGTATACCGCCAATAGATACCATAAATATTATAGACCTAATCTTAACCCGTAATAAAGCTAACCCAATCAAAAACAGGATATATTAGACAAACTAGTAACCTGTCTAGACCAAAATTACTTTCAATTTGACCATAAAATGTACACTTCAAAAGAAGGTTTAATTATGGGTAGTTCCTTGAGTCCTTTGTTAGTTGAATTTTTTAAGGACAATTTAAAAACATGTACACATCAACAGCCTATTGGGAAAAAGTTTTTATTTTGGTACATGTATGTTGATGACGTTATCGCTTGTTTTCAAGGGACTGATAGACAATTACACAGTTTCCTTAATTATATAAATTTTATTATTTTACACATTCCTAATAAAAGTAAAAACTTAATTTATTAGAAACCATAGAAATTAATAGATTTAAAAAGACCGATTTACTATTGAACGATTAAACTGACCTAAACAATGCTCGCCTCCTAAATTCTTAGATATATTCGTCTATTTACGGTTATACGCAGGTAGTTTTCTAGCATTGTAATATTTAGTTTAGATTACTTAAACCTATTTAAATATAGCTGAGAAGCTCCACGGGAGTGTTCACTGCTCGCAAAAATACAACATTGCACAAAAATTATAAATTTTGACTGACTGACAAATCTTGTCAATAGGAAATGACCATTCCATTGTTCTAATTATCGCTATCTCCAAAAAGTAACGTTTCAACGCACACTCTAATAATTATCGTTCTAAATTCTATATATTTGCTCACCGCGTACAACGCTCCGTAAGTATGTAAGCTTAAATTCTTAGGACACCGCGTATCAAACCACTGAGAAGTGAACTGACCGACCGATAGAAGCGGCAGTTTGGTGGTGAGGGAGTCGCGTCGGCAAGTGGGAAACTTATTGCTCGAATAGCCAAGGGCTTGGCCTATTTAGAATATCTATAGACTCTGGTATATCCGTTGTTAAGTTTGTTTGTAAATAAACTTGTTATTGTTTTTATCAACGTGTCACCTTTATCATTTCTTCTCACCTGACGTAGTGCGATTCCGAATCTGAGCTAGTAGCTGTAACCCCTTTTCTAATCTGCCAATATGCTCTCAATACAATTTTCTCACTTTATATTAGCACATAGTACACGATATTTTCTATTTAGAGCCACCAAATCTGCAGTAACATAAAACAGCTAGACACACACATATCAGAAACCTAGCATTTAATAATTATATCACTGATGCCTGGTTTTATCTCGTACCTACGTTAAATCATTTTATATCATTTAGGAAAATAAACAATGTTCCGATTTTTTTTTTGTCAAATCTATTATTTTACTCACGTGACGTGACGCGACGTAATGAAGTAATAATCTGTGTTTCATTGATCCCACATAATCACTTGTTGTTTATTAGTGTGTTCTTACTGCTTAGCGGAAATATCCGTCAATAATCATATGCAATAATGAAGTTATTAAGAGGTGTGATAAATTTTTAATTAGAGTTTTATGAAATTATTGCAGTTTAAGTAAGAGGCAATATCCGGTGATCTATTTCTTTATTTATATTTGGATAAAAAACATGTTTTTAACGCTTCCTTTGTTCGCATATACATACGGTTCATAAATTTAATTAGGATATACTGATTCCTAGCCTGAATATACGCCCACCTTAAAAAAGCATAAACAAAATTATCATTGAAAATGTTTCTGTTATCCTAGTATAGGGCCTCAAATCGTGAGAAAGTGCATGCTACATTTGCCACACATGACGTCATACGCGTGAAAGATCGAGTTAGTTTGTTTGTTTAAATTTAAATTTAATTATAGCGTATCGGAATCGGTTCAAATGACTAAAATAAATTGGAACTAACTGAAACTAACCGACAGTTTATTGAACGACTAACCAAAACCAAAGAATCAGAATATTCTTTGCCAAAACTTACCAAAAGCACTAAAACGGGTCAAAACGTATAAATAGATAGAACGTTAAGTCCCAAAAACAAATTGACTGTCTCTAAGTCCCGTTCGCATATCCGTATCGAACGTACAGGATCGCACCTTGTCATAAGGTGACTATAATATAAATGTTAGCTATAATACAGTTACGTTTGATCTTCAATTATTTAAACACTTCATGCATTGCTCTCCTAAATTAACCGAATTTGGTGACAACCAAAACTAACCAAAAACAAATTGCTTATAACCTATCGGAGCCGGTTCAAATGACTAAAATAAATTGGAATTAACTGAAAGTAAGCGAAAGATGATTAAATGACTAACCAAAAGTAACTAAAAGCGCCACAACGGGCTTAAACGAAATAGAATAAAAATATAAATATAACCTGAAACTAACCCAAATTAACCGAATGTTGGTAACTAACCAAAATTAACCAAAAACATTAAAATTGCTTATAACGTACCGGAACCGGTTCAAATGACTAAAATAAATTGATTAAAACCATCAAAACGGGCTAAAACGTATCGAAATAGATTTAAAATACTGAAGTAAGTTAAAACTAAAGCAAATTAACCGAATTTTCGTGACTAGCCAAAACAAACCAAAAACAATAACGTACCGAAACCGGTTCAAATGACTAAAATATATTAAAACTAACTGAACTTTACCGAAAGTTGATTGAACAACTAACTAACCATAAGTAACCAAAAAGACCAAAACGGGCTAAGGTTTATCGAAACAGATTAAAAACATTGAAGTAAATTAAAACTAACCCAAATTAACCAAAACCAACCAAGAACATTAAAACTGCTTATAACGTATCGGAAGCAGTTCAAATGACTAAAATAAACTGGAACTAACCGAAAGTAATCGAAATATGATTGAATGACTAACCAAAACGAACTAAAAGCACCAAAACTGGCTAAAACGTATCGAAATAGATTAAAAATTACTAATTTGAGTTGAAACTAACCCAAATTAACCGAATTGACTAACCAAAACTAACCAAAAACATTAAAATTATATCGTGTCGGAACCGATTCAAATAACTAAAATAAACTGGAACTAATTGAAGGTAACCGAAAGATGGTTAAATGACTAACCAAAACTAACTACAAGCACCAAAACGGGGTAAAACATATAAAATATCAAAAAAACAAAACTAACAAAGGTCATTAAAATTGCTTATAACGTATCGTAACCGGTTCAAATGACCCATAACCCAAACTAACCAAAAATATTAAAATTACTTATAACGTACCGGAGAGTTGATTAAACGACTAATCAAAACTAACCAATAGTACCTAAAAGCAGCAAAACGGGCTTAAACGCATCGAAATAGAGTAAACATATTTAAGTAAGTTAAAGCTAACTCAAATTAACCGAATTTTGGCGACTAACCAAAAATAACCAAAAGCACTACAATTGGTTATAACATATCGGAACCGGTTCAAATGATTAAAATAAAACAAAACTAACTGAAATTGACCGAAAGTTGACTGAACGACTAACCAAAATTAAGCAAAGGCAACAAAACAATCTCCACGCCCACCCACTAATTTTTAGGAGTAAGTGGTTTGCACCATGCATCGTTTAACATAAAAAGGTATGTTGCAAAATGAGTCCATGTCAACTTTATTAAATACTTCTTTGTAAACAATGTGTGCTGTTATATTATTTAACTGTAGAACCTTGGTACTACACGAACTTTTCAAATTCTTATATTATTTTCTGCAAATAGAAAAATATAACTCACTGGCCTACATCCTTTTTGTAACACAGTTCAGCCCATTGCTTTTACAATGCAAATATGGTTCTAATAATAGAAAACATATTCAGAAAGCCCTAATAGGTACCATTTCTCAATATGCTCATTAGACCTTTTTATATTGACAAGTAGTAAATTTTAGAGCGGTCATTTAAAAGGAGTGCATTTTAAAACGGAAAGAAAACATAGAATTGATTGTTTATAAAAGTAAATTTATTCTCCTCTTAAGCCCACCTTCGAATTTCGAATTGAATTAATATTTGTAGTTAAAAAAGCTTTTTCAACCACAAAAATATCACGTTAATTACGCCGCAGTTGCAAAAAAAATTCAGATGTGTTGTTATATTTGTGGGAACTTATCATGAAGTCTCAAGCTAGACTATTTTCTAAAGATGTGAAACAACCTATTTCATGTATTTTGGTGTTTGATTAAGTTCAAGAAACGTAGTGAGCTCCACAGATGTGCTGTGTCACCTGTAGCGTGACATTGGCATTGGTGCAGCGGATAAAGGCGAAACGAAAAAATATGCCTTTTGAAGTTTCAATAGCATGGCAAGAACTTACCAATGATGTTGACGATTGCTATTTTCGTATGACAAATATTAAAGGGGATTCTAAGGAAGTAAAGCGCAAGAGAGAATATCCGAATATGCTTGGTGCCATAAAACTTGTACGTCACAATGCACACTTACCAGTAATAACTGCGCCTTTAGATTTGGAAGATATTGTTTTGGGAGATAATGGGGAGGCAGCTCAAAAGAACAGTGTGCCCAACCATTCACCCCCCCCCCCCCCATTTTAGCCTTTTAGCTAAAGTAGGTATTGTTATTGGGCCACAAATCAGAGCTTGGAACTCATTTATAAGTATAGTGTGCGAATTTTTACGCAACAATATGGTTGCTAACTACGAGCAACTAGTTCTAGACTCGTACAAATCGCTTGGTTGCGGAATGTTATTAAATATTCTCTTTCTCCATTCCGATTTATCATTTTGTCCGGAGAATATTGACGCTGACAGCGACGATCAAGGTGAAAGGTTTCATCAAGATATCAGAAATTTCGTACCAAGGTTGATGGGACCAGCTATGATGGGTGATTACTGTTGGTTTATAAAGAGAGAAGTTGTAATCCCCGTGTAATCAGCTTGGTTCTCATAGGTTGAGGAGAATTAAGAACATCACGAAAGCTTCGATAAAACTATATTGGTTATAAATTAATATTCGTATATGCTGGCCAAAATGCACAGTATGCAATCTTATAATAATTAAACAATAACCTGATTACCTAATGTAATAATAATCGTCAAAAAGCTGTGCTGGGCAATTGCTTGCAATATATTGTGTATTGCTTAACAAATTAAACATAGTTTACAGGATATGAAGTCAATACCCTTGTGACCTTATATGCCCAGTACACCTCCCTGGCGAAAAAAAATATATATATATTGAGACAGCAATATATATTTTTTTTATGATATATAGATAGATATAATTATAATACTTATAATATAGTTAGTATCATAATAAAGCTTAATCCTAATCATAATAAAGCTTAGTCCTATTTTTATGTACTTCTACATTTCTATTATTTATTTTTAACACTACATTTGGATTTTTATTTTCTAATACCTCGTAAGGTCCTATATACAAAGCATCTAATTTACTATTCCTATTTTCGTTGAGAATCAACACTTTATCTCCCACGTTATACTCTACATTAATACATTTTTTATCGAAATTTATTTTCCGGTTTTGTTTGGATGTAATCAAATTATTTCTAGCATCATTACAAGCAGTTTGAAGTCTATATTTAAGCTCTTTAGGATAATCCTCAAAGTTATATAATGGATCTATGTTATTGGCAATATTTGATGGTATTTGGCTTTGTTTTCCAAACACAAGTTCATAAGGAGTATATTTGGTTTCGGTATGCACAGTGTTGTTATACGCAAAGCACCAATATGGTACCCACGTACTCCAACTATCTGCATGTTGTGACACTTGAATACGCAAATAAGCTCCTAAATGTTTGTGAGAGTTTTCCAAAGCTCCTAGAGTTTCATGGTGATAAGCTGTTGAATTTAAGGTATTAATTCCTAGCAATTTACATGATTCCTGAAACAGGTTTGCCAAAAATTCTTTTCCCTGATCTGTGACAATTTCTTGTGGAATTCCATACCGTAGTACAAAATTCTCCACAAAAGACTTAGCTACATCATAAGCTTCTTTCGTTTGTAATGGATAACATTCTATAAATTTGCTGAGTTCACACTGAATTGTTAATATATATGAATTGTTTTTAATGTCAGTCTTTATAGGTCCAACTAAATCAAGAAAAATTTTTTGGAAAGCTGAAGTAGCTGTAGATGTTATTGTCATTGGCTGTTTGGTAGCTTTACTATATTTATATCTTTGACACTCATCGCACTTTTTGACAAACTGATCTACATCTCGCTTCAAACCTGACCAAAAATAAAACTTCTTAATATTGTTGTACATACGGTTAGTACCCGCATGTCCTCCTGTATAAAGGTTGTGAAAATCGTTTAGTATCAATTGTCTCGTTTCTTTGTCTTCAATACGTTTTATGTCCTTAATAATGCATATTTTAATACCGTTTTCTAATATTTCGTTTTTATATCGC
>JAEQML010063110.1:0-23507 GCA_016904865.1 Pissodes strobi | reverse complement strand
GTGAAATACACTGAAACAGACCATACAATAGAGACTAGTAAATGACTGGTTTGTGCAACACTTAAATCTGTTCTTGTCCATGTTAATGACAATTATTTTAGAATTGCAATACATACAAATGCAATACATCAATACTAATGTAACTAATTATGTCACAACCGATCCTCAAAATAATCAGTATAATAAGCCTTCCATACAAGCAATGCCTTAGTCTCCCTTCTAAATTTAATAACATTCTGAATGCTTCTTATATCAGCAGCAAGATGATTGAATATTTTCTTGGAAGCGTTATAAAAACAGTTTTTTGACCCACAATTGAAGATTTTTTTTTAAACATATATTGCGCAAATCCAAGTTTAAATTATCATAATAATTATTACCAATCAACTCACATCTGTGTAGATTTCTTTAGCTATTTCGGTTTAACCTCACAAATAAGCTTCGTTTATACATATATATCTACATATTATAATAATAATTTATGTTCTAATTTAGACTGAATCTAACCTAGTCAATCTGGGTATGAGTGAGATTACCAAGACGCCAGGAGGCAGCGAGACAGAAGATTCGTATCCAGATCTACAGGGATCTTCAGTGCAAGCTGTCGACAGGTAAATATACAAATTAATCATACGTAAATAATTGTTTAAATACAAGTCCACGCTGAATTTCGCGGAAAAATTGGGAGTGGCCCAGTTGTTGCGATAACGACGGGTTAAACTCATTTTCCCCCAATACGTTTTCAAATTACTGATAAAAATGTTGGTTAGGCTTCAAATTAAAACCAGTTAATGTTTTAGACCCAATAATATCCCGAGAAACGAGTCCGGCATCTCGCTAGCTTCGGGAATCTACGAGGAGATCCCCGACGATCATCGCTCGACTAATCAGAACAATGAAAATTCTCTGGCCGATCTGCGGCATCAGAGCCACATATACGAGAACCCGTTGGAGCTGATTTTCGACGAAAAGTTGGAGAAATATTTCAAGGCACCCCCGTTGCCGCCTCGAACATTTACCAGCTTTACTTTGCAGAGGTACCTATACTGCCTATAAAAAAATGCTTGTTATTAATCTCGGTGCATTTTAGGCGCAAGGAACCGGTCAAAACTCCTCCCTCGCCCGTTAAGCCGCGTTGTAACACGTTGCCCGCCAAAGACTTGTCGAAAATATCGCAGATTTTCAACTCGATTCCCGCTCGACAGCCGCCGAATGCGGTCGAGTCCGAATACGTAGTGATGAGCCCGAGCAAGGCTCTAGGAAAGACGAAGAAAATCCTCTCGGAGAGCTTCTACGTGCCAATGACGTCGCCTGTGATACAACTGAAGAACAAAATTGTCGAAGGTGTTTATATGAGTATGACGGGCGGCACCAAAAAGGTAGCTTGAATAGGACTCGTGTGTGTGTTCTCTTGGGTGAGCTGGTTGAAAGAACAGGTTTTGTTTTCTGGTTGCTGTGGTTTAATAGGGTAAGATTATTTATTCATGTTCATTAAGTTATAGTTTTAGTTACAACATTAGCATGTTCTTTTAATTTTATAGTCTTGTTTGAAACGCTTCTTTATCTTTATTTTAATGAATTTTTAAACTATCTCTCTATCCTAATCTTTAGCTCATTTTGTGGCATATCATTCCACTTAAAAGCAGATCAGAGAGGAAAATACTGTTCTTTTTTGCTCACCCAAATCGATGTGTTTGTTACCATGGTTTGTTTAGTATTTATAAGTAGCTAAAAAAGGCTGATATTAACTTCTTTATTTATTCATTATTTAGCCTGAATACGCTAGCCTAGGCCCAAATTTCGTTGGTTCGGCATAAAATAAGTTATTTCAACAAATGTGACTGATCATGGCCATATCATAATGGAAACATCAATAGTATACTCAAAACGTGTCTGAAAAGCGGTAGTCCCTTTCTAATGTATGCTTTCGAGATTACCCTGTATATAAGCTTGTCAATGTCTACTTAACGAACATCTCAGTATTTTGCTCAACAATTTTCATGATCTCCATACGACTGTAGCTTTTTATAAATGTAGATTTAAAGCTTCGGTGTAATTAATATATATTTTTCCTCATTTTTACACGCCAGGAAGCAGATTAGCTGAAATTTATACAGAACTTCTCTGGCGGTATTTGCTTTAGGTGTTATTAATTCTTTGATAACTAAAATCAAGTGGAATTTTCGCAAGATGGGAAACAGTCAACATTTGGAGAGTACGGTGGCCAAAAGGGGGTTGGACTGGTCTCTAAGTACACCCAACAAGTGACCTTATTACACTGTCACCTAATTTTTTCATATTAAAAAGTACAATGTCGACAGGCAATTACATAATTACTAAGTGCTACACACTGTGTAAGGCCTAACATGTTATATTTATCTATTTTTCTCAAGGAGAATATTAAGAATTTGTCTGAAATATTGTCAATCGTTTCCATATTAATGTCATACACATTCAACAGATGAGCATTGATAATGTCAAAGTCAAAATAAGCTTTATTATCTAAAGACAGGTGTCTCATTGACAAAGCAGTACTTAAAATAATGAAAATATATGTACGTACAGAAACAAAGTAAGCTTAGATTAACCCTAACAACAATTTGTTAATAAAAAATACACAGAGAATTAAAAACCATTAAAATTATCGCAATAAAATTCATTCAGACTATAATATGCTCCACCAACTAGCAAATTCCGGACTCTCTTCCTAAACAGTTTCACAGAAGGAAGAGATGTTAAATGCCTTGGAAGATGGTTGAAGATTTTAATGCTTTCGTATATGATAGACTTTTTAATCAAAGCAGAGTTGGGTGTTGGTAACATTAAATTAGTGACATTACGAGTTACTTAAGATGGATTTTGCGAGGTAAAATTCTGTTTATATAATATTCTTTCTAAAATAAATAGACCATACAGTCAAAATCTTCTCCCTTTTAAACAATGGTCTACAGTGATCCTTGTTTTTAGCTCCACAGATATATGTAATGGCACGCTTCTGAAGAACAAAAAGGGAGTCCATAAGATACTGGCTACAAAATCCCCAAATGCATATGCCATATCTCAGTCTCGACTCAATTAGGGCAAAATATACAGTTTTTGCCAATGAGTGTCCAAGTTCAATGGCAGTTATTTCAACTGCAAAGCAAGTAGATGCATTTTGTTTTAGAAAGAGACAAAAGGTCAACTTACTATCAATTACAACTCCTAAAAATTTTGATTCGGGATGACACTCAATCATCATACTATTGACCGTAGGATGCTCCATGTTGCATCTAAATGATACGACATTGGACTTAGTCAAGTTCAAAAGAAGAAGATTTGCGTCATACCAGGATTTGAGTCTTTGAAGATCCGAGAAAATTGCTTGTTTCAGGCTCAAATGGTCAGCACAATGCCATAGAATAGTCGTGTCATCTGCAAATATAATAAATCTCCCTGAAATATTAAGCCAATCATGTGGAAACGCCCATTTATTTTTTAAAACTTCAGATTGAAATGATCTTACACAGACATTCTGACAACGACCAGACAAATAGGAATCAAACCAAGACAGTGCAACACCCCTAAAGCCATAGTGATTGAGTTTCTGCAGCAGAATCCGATGACTAACACAATCAAAACCTTTTGATAGATCACAGAAAGCTGCTGCATTTGCCCCTCCAGTATTAATACCCGAATAAAGTCCCTCCAAAAACTGAAAGATGGCATCATTTGTATTACGATGCTCCCGGAAGCCATATTGAATAGGGGTTAACAGGTTATGTAAATTTGAAAATGAAATTACTCTAGTCTTTAACAGTTTCTCTACAATCTTCGATAAGTTAGAGAGTAGTGATATTGATATAGGTCTAAAATTTGATGGGTCTTCCAGATCACCTCCCTTATGAAGAGGAACAACCTTTGCTAATTTTAGACAAGAAGAAAAGACACCAGATTTCCATGACTTATTTATTGATTGGACTAAAATATTCAAAACATGATCTGGAACATTAAGAAACAGTCTTATAGAAAGTGCATTCTCCCCGGAGCTTCTTTTATTCTTAATATCTAGTATCACTCGCTTCAACTCCTCCAAATCAGTCGGAGTGAAATAAAATGAATTATTGACACCAGTGTGATTGGAGAGAAAACTAACTGGGTCAACATCCTGAACTATATTCTTTGTTAGGTTTTCAGCCACCGAACAATAAAATTTATTTATTAAGTTTGGGTCTAACTCATTATCCCCAATAGTCGCAGAAAAATGGTTTGTTTTGGGTATGTCATTTACAATTGACCAACTCTCTTTTTGCCTATTTGCTGCATTTGCAAGACGATTAGCGTAATAAGAATTTTTAGCCAGTTTTATAAGTCTTCTATAATTATTAAAGTAAATGACGATCATTTGTAAATTTTCTTATATAATGGAGACTTCTTAGGTTTCTAGAAGACACCTTCAAACCAGCAGAAAACCAAGGTTTTCTGTCTCTTATTTTAATAGTCCTTACTGGAAAAATGATAAGGAAGATATTCATTAAACTGTTATGAAATTCACCAACAGGGTCATGTGATAACAGAACATTATCCCAAGCATTAATATTGGTAAAACCTATTATAGTTTAAAGCACTAAATATTCTACCCAGCATTTATTTGGATGGTTTTTTTAAAGGAAGCATCACACAAAACAGCATTATGATCAGATAAGGCTGCGTTAACAACTGAGCATTTAATTTGTTTGGGATATACATTTGAACATACATAATCAATTAAGGAAGACGACAACTGTGACACACGAGTTGGACATTCAACATGGATCCTTAGGTTAAAAGATTCAAACAAACCAATCAGTCTTATGGTTGCAAGTGAGTCTGAATTACAATAATTTATGTTTAAATCTCCAGTCAATATCACAGTTGCAGAAATAGGCAATAGTGACAATAATGCTTCTAATTTGTTAAAAAATGCTACAAATTCTGATTTAGGCGACCTATAAATACACAATACATAAAGGTTTAGTGTTTTTGAAAATACAATCGCAAACTCTAAAATCTTTTCCTCTAAAAGACGATTAAATGTTGTCATTGGTTGAAAACAATTAACAGTGAGAAACTCAGAACCAAGACGTATCATGCGGCCCCCATGTGTAAAATTTGCTCTACAAAAGGAAACAATAACTGTGTAGCCTGGTACACAGATCATTTCGTCCTTCCTCAGCCAATGTTCGGTTCGAAGGATCCTTAAGTCCTTTAACTTTCTAGAGATGTCAAATATAAATAGGCCAGTATACGCGTACATATAAACATAACAGACAGCAGAAGTACAAAGAGACTAAAAGAACCAAATACAATTAGAATTTAGTACACATCAACACAAATCAGATAACTAAATCATCAACCAGGGAGTGCACAATTATTGAGAAGAATTCAAGGTGTAATCGCTAATAATTTGTTTGGTTTATTTATGGAACATATTAAATTCACAATTCGTCTAACTTGAGTAGGTTTATTAAAAAGAGCCGTATTGCGAACTGGCATGCCTCGATCGTGACTTCCTCTGGTTCTCATGGGCGAGTAGAAATTTGAGTTGGTCGAGGAAAATTGAGGATAGCTAATTACCTCTACAGCACTCATTATATGTCATACTGATCGTGGCTCATTTTTTGAGCAAATTTAGCTTTTATAGACCATAAACCAATAGTTCTTCGGCCAACTTGGTCTCTAAGATATAAAATAAATTGAAGGAATTATTCTTAATAAAAGTCTCAGAGGCTCAGGATCATTATCTCCAAATCTCACCGAGGCAGTTTAACTACTATTTAAAAGTAGATTATTTACATGATAGGTACCAATCAAACATACTGTGAGCAACTTGGGACGATTTATATGATAAGTGCAGCAAATCAACACATGCCACAATATTCATGTGTCGTCTGCAAATTGATAAAGTGATGATATATTATTCTTTAGGTGCAATTACTCATAAAAATTAAAAAAGAATTGGTCCCAAAATGAAGCTCTGATGGACACTTCTATTGATGTCGACTGATATTTCTGAGAAAACTGGATGTTAACCAATTGAGGACATTGATAAGGTCTTTCGATGTGCCCATAATTTCCAACTTTTTCACCTTCGGAAATAAAATATTATAGTCCATAAGGTCAAACGTCTCACAAAGATCGAAATATATGCCAGATATACAGCTTTTTTTGGTCTAACTATACGTAATGTAAAGATTAAAAAGTCTCTCCCATGGTGGAACTCTTGAAACCAAAGCCGTGTTGGCCAATATAAAAAATATTTCCAAAAACCTCACATACAAAACTGTTTAAAAATTTTGGATAAAGTAGACAATAGCGAGCTAAGTCTGTAATTCTTACCATCTTCAGAATCGCCTTAAACATAGGTATAACCTTGGCAAATTTAGGCTGACTCAGAAGCATACCCTCCTGAAAACCATCATTCATCAGACCAGCCAGTGGTAAATTAATATTGTGAGCTTTTCTTAACCAATACTGCTGGTTTCTCCTGGTGTTGGGGCCTCAAGAAAAAAGGAACACTGAACAATTTTACTCAAATCACTGTTCGAGTGACACATCTGTAATGCTCTTTGGGTCTTTACTGTTTCATTATTTTGAAGTAATAAAAGACAGCTTTTCGAGTTCTTCCCACCTCTAGCTTTATTCAGAAGGCACCACGAAGACTTGGAACCATTTTTGTATTTGTTGCGTTCCCTCTTGTAGGAATTCAAAATATCAAGCTAGTTCAAACTCAAATTCAATTTATTCATGTCAAATTCTTGATATATACAACCTTTCTACCAATAATGAAAACTTCCATCATAAAACTAAAACGCAATATACATATAGATATTACACACACATAAAAAGTTAGTTAAAATAAGTAATTTAGAGAGATTGTTCCACCACCGATGCCTTGTTGTCTAGTGGAGTAAGACCCCAACTTGAAGCCCTGGATGTGAACTGCGTCCATCTCGTCAACCTGTAGCCAATGTTCTGTGAGGCAGATTGGGTCTAGATCCCTATCTATAATAAAAGCTTCTAATTCATCTATCTTGCTCCTTCGAGAGTGGATATTAATGTGCCAGCACCGCTAACCTTTTATTTACATGTGATATATCGGAGGTTTTTACCTTTTCAGCTGCATGGTCTTCTTTGTCCTTGGTTTGGCTCTGTAATTGATAAAATGGTATACGAAAGTGCCTACTGGCCACATCTCCACTGCCTATTTCCTTCACAAGTTCCTTGGGTACTCCTAACTTAAATGAGCTCCTAAAGTTATCTTTTCTGGTTTTCATTTTGTTACAGATGCATTTTTTATCTGCTTTTTGACTTCCTAAGTAGTCCAATATATGTTTTGTGAATTTGTGCATGGAGCAAAGTCAAAAACAAAAAGCCATGTGTGATTCTCAGCAAGTTGTAGGGTTGATACCTGTTCTTTGGTTCCCAATTTTGGGGGAGAACGATTTTGGTTGTTATTACGATATCTTTTCCTTGTGACTTCAATCCATCCATCGCTTTATCTTGATTGTTGACTTCGCTGTAAATCTGTAATCGCTGTCACTGATTTTGTTATTGTCACTGTCAGTCTTGTCTTTTGCCAATGTCAAATTCTCATCTTTATTGAAATCTTCCTGGCCGCAGGCAAGGTCACCATTTCCAACACAGGTGGGCTTTTTGGAATTTAGGACCTCGACATGAGAAAGCCCCCTTTCTAACGTAGGTGGTGCCATCCGTGGCATTATAAGATCCTTTACACAAATAGTGCACTATATAAAAATCGGCCTTTCCCATTGGTCGATCCGCATGGCCCTCCGCTCGCTTCGCTCGCTACGGGGGCCCAAGAAAAGGAAACTAACCAGGTGCTAACCCAAGACATACCCAAAATCAAGAAAAAAAGCTGTTTAGAAACATAATCTTAAAAAAATAATAAAAAAAGCAACGGGGTTTCGAACCCGCGTTTTCCAGGTACCACAAGAGCTCTTGATAGAAATCGATTGCATCACGCAGACATA
This sequence comes from Pissodes strobi, assembly GCA_016904865.1. Lineage (NCBI taxonomy): Eukaryota > Metazoa > Arthropoda > Insecta > Coleoptera > Curculionidae > Pissodes > Pissodes strobi. Next base: position 15,495 of record JAEQML010063110.1, on the reverse strand, counting down.
TCGTAATAAGAGATGGATCGACCAATAGGAGAGGTCGATTTTTACATAGTGCACTATTTGTGTAAAGGATCTTTAAATGCCCATCCGTGTGTACTCGTGTGCAATCTGTAAATATACATAATGTAACATATCACTTTAAAATATCAATTTCTTACTCTATTACAAAATCTTCATAGCGGCTTGGCATTTTATAATCTCTTTTTGTCTCTCATCAGCCTTCACCATATCATCAAGATTCGCCATCGAGCCAAGAAATTCAGTTGAGAATGTACTTCTTGTTTGGTCTTCTGGACGTCTCTTCTTGGGAGCTTCTGAACTTCTCTTCTGAGGACCTTCTGAAGTTCTCTTCTGAGGAGCTTCTGGAGTTCTCTTCTGATGAATTTGATTCAAAAATAAGGTCAATGTCGTTGTTTGAGTCATTAAACAAAGATGGTTCAAAGTAGTTAGATGAGTCGGCTTCTCTTGGTACTTCAGAGTCGATTTCAGGGACCTCTACAGGATGATCTTCTCTCCGGCTGGTTTCACTTACTGGTGTTGGAGGGAGTGGGAAAGGATATTGTAATGGAGGGAGAAGATCATTGGCAAATTTCCAATGAATGCTGGTTTTCTGAGTTGGTACTATTTGAGTTTCATCTCTACATGAAACACTCCTTTTCCTTCGAATCCTGGTTGTTCGAAGGGCTCAGGAATTTTTTAAAGAAAGATGAATTCCTAGTAATAACATATTCATTTCTCTTGGCTTTTATTGATGTACCCATAATTTGTACAATTGTTAAAGGTCTTGGGTCATAGGCAGGTGTCAAAATATTTCTTTTTGTCTGTTTACATAGAACTAAATCTATTTGAAAGTTATGGGACTTAGTCTTCCTCTTCTTGTCTGCATGCTTCTTCTGTTTCAATTTGTTCTTGAAATCCAGTTGCTTGATGTCTTCATATTCATTTGATTTGAGGTTTTTCAATGTGGGAGGAAAATTATTCATCTTCCTACCAAACACAATTTCAAATGGTGATTTTTCGGTTGTGGAGTGTGGTATGCTCCTATAATTTATCAAAAACTCATGAATTTTTGAGTAAAAATTTCCATTTTCAATATGACAGCATATTAATGATTTCTTCACAGTTTTCACAAACCTTTCTGGCCATGCTGGTGTTATTCTTGTGTGTTTTATCCATCAACATAAGATTTTTAGCATTGCTTAATTCTTGCTTCAGCATATTAAAAACTTGCTCATGGTGTTCTGTCCAATGAAAAGCTGCATCTTTCAGAGTGAGTTGTCGCAATGGTTCTGCTTTTTCTGACGGTTTAGGTATAAACTTGCCCAAATATCAGATCATTCCAAGAAAGGATCTTGACTTCACCTGAGATCTCAGGACTTTTGAGGTTTAAAATGCTGCTCACCTTGTTCAGATCTGGATGGATTCCTTCAGAAGAAAAGACAAAGCCATAAAATTTTATTTTATTGGTACTATAGATACATTTATGCTTGTTAATTGTAAGATTGTTATCTTTTAGGGTTTGAAGAACTGTTCTCAAACTGGTATCATGCTCGGGTTTGTTCTTGCCAAAAATCAAAATGTCATCACTGATGTTGATAACTCCCTGGATGTTCTGTAGCACTTTACTGATGGTGTTTTGGAAAATTTCTGCTGCCGAATTGATTCCAAAACTTAGCCTTTTCTACCGGAACAATCCAATGTGTGTTGAGAATGTCGTTATGAATCTCGACTCTTCGGATAATGTTAATTAATGATACCCTTCTTTTAGGTCGATTTTGCTAAACATTGTTGATCCATTTAGTTGTGTTATGACCTCATCAATTGTTGGTGTAACATGTCGTTCCCTGATTATAGCTTTGTTGGCGTTCCTCATGTCCACACATATCCTGATTTCATCTGGATTACTTTGTTTAGGTACAATTGGTGAAACCCACGCCATGTTTGTTCGCAATGGGTAGTATGTCTGGGTTAATATGTAGTTTTATGGTGGTGTCAGCCAGTTAGTTTTCCTATGCTTCCAACTAGTTCAGGATAACATTTTTCTACCAAAACATATAGATTCCAAAAAAGGTACACAAATCTATTCAGAACCTAACCTATCTCTTCTGTGTCTGTCATTTGTCATTACAGTTACCATAGACTAGAAAATATAGTAGATCAGCTAAACATTACAGTATGCTTCAATGATTAAAATACCTTTTTTCGTCTTAACCGAGAAGCCGTTCACTTCCTATATGAGAGCAGAATGATCTGAAATATCAGTTTTCAAGAGGTAAGTATGGAATGGAACAATAGTCTAAATCAGAAAATATATTTTGTTAAATTGAGGTACAACCCTCGTTAAACCTTTCACACTTGACGACAAATTCACTAAATCTGAGCCAAAGTTGGCATCAGTTATATAGTTCTGGAAAACTTCATTTGTAGTTTTCATAATTAATTACTCCTGTGGTCTGATTTATAGCTTCGATTAAGATTTACCTATAGCCAGCCCTAAAGCCCTTATAGAAAATGACTGTTTCCATCGAGCAAAGATTCTTCTTTCGACTTGCCCTCTATGATTACGCTTCCTAAATTATACGATTAGTATTTAAGATCTGTTGCAAAGTGATATTTTTCGATTAGAAACTAAGCTTAGCCTAAAGTTATTCAATGTTACCTTATTGTTAGTTGCTTAAGTGATTTAGTTAAATTTTTTCTCGAGTGCCTGATCTCTGTAAAGCTGACGGCTTTTAAAATGGCAGTTTTGCGACAATTTTTAGGTGACATCACTGCCAGCGTAATTTTACGCTGATTTTACCCTATAATATGAAGTAAAAATGCTGGTAGCATCCCTAAAGGATCGTGAATGGGCCGTTTTAAAATGCGTTAGTGGACCAGAAATATAATGGAAAGTGTCTGTTTCATTCTGATTGCGTGTAGACCAAAGACGAAAGTTCTTTTATAGTCAGTTTTTGCTACTATTACGTTATTCTTCTTGTACATATTTTGTATTTTTCTAATAAATTCTAAAAAACGTGTTTGATTTTCTTCAAAACTATTTATTTCTTAAATAATTAAGGTACTAATTGAATTCGTTGTTGAACAAAGCCGCTATTTCATTCAAGCTTCCATTGTTTTGATTTGATTGCCACAACGTTTCGGCTAGTCGTTATTAATATGTATGAAATACCGGGTCTGTTCAATTCAAAAAATACTATTATATATGCACTCTTAGGTGTTAACGCGTTAACTACCACAATACATGTTTTTTGGCCCTGTAGCATCCATAAGCTAAAAATTAGAAATGGTGACACGATATTCACTACATGTCAATAGAAAGAGTCAATTGAACGTGAAGCAAATGTGTCTCACGTGGCCTTGCTATATAATTATTTATTATATTATTGACTAAGGTAAAATTTGATGCAAAATCCCCTCAAATTCTTCATCCAACTTATCTTCTAATGATTTAAATTTGAAACTCTTTAATCTCATCTCGACCCTGGAATCAATCATTTGGACCAGTTAACAGGTGAGGGTGTCTCGAATTCCTTCCTCTTGGGACCAGTCGGTGTTCTTGAAATCAAGGAAACTCTCACAATCCTTTATGGCATATCCATTAAACGATGGTGGCATGGTGGTTTCCTTCCCATTGCAGATCCAAGGGTAAGTTTCCTAAAATCCTTAAACATGTAGTGGCTGTTTTCTTCTACACAAAGGGAGAGCAAATATCCATCCAATTTCGACTTTACCTTCACTTGGTAAGCTAATTGAAAAACTGGTCAAGAACCGAATTATCTCATTCCTAAATTTAAATAAAGCTCTCTCCAATCATTAATTTGGCTTCCAGTGTTGCAGGGACATGTGATGCTATAATCTCTCTTCTCGAAGAAATCTATTTGAGAACAAACGAGAATCACCTTTCGGCAGAAATATTTTGCGACTTGTCTTAGGCATTTGACAGTGTCGATCATTACGTACTACTCCATGAGCTTATGGTTTTAGAGATAAAACCATATTCTTCAGCTTTGAGAAAGGGAATAAAATGGTACGGAAAAATTGCTGTAGAATTTTACTTTTGGCAGCAGAAATATACAAAAAAATGGTATTCACACAACATTTAGGAAATAAATTGCTGTATCTCTTCTAAATTTTCCTCAAGAACGCCAGAACGAGCGAAGCCTCTCATCTGGTTGTGAATGGAGTTTATATACCTCCGAACAAAGACGAGGAAACATATTTTCATTGCGAAGCTGTTGAAGAAATATGCCATGACTACTCCACTACCAGCCTTTTGCTTTGTGGGGACTATAATTTACACCAACTTCGAGTGGACTGGCCAACAGGAAATCATGCTGAAATAGTAATATATACTTAGATTTCATTTTTAGTCATGTAGGGAACGCATCTATTTGGTATGGCCAGTGGCCCTTTAGTTCCTTGTAGCGTACATCATGTGTGTTTATGTTATTGTTTGAATCACATGTGTTTATCTAATTTTCAATATTTAATTGCCTTTATTAATAGATGATTAATTACTTCTAACAGTGTGTGATAAAGCAAAAGGACTTAATTGAACAGCAAAAATAAAGACAGTGTATTTGAGTGAAAAATAACAAACATTTTAAGTAAAATCGAAAATCTAACCTTAAAACCATGTCTACTTGTTTTAAGTGTAAAAATAGAGCAAGGAAATTAAAGACCTATTTGGCGCACCCTGTAATTTCTGTAAGAACACAGTATGCAAAGGTTGTGCTAAACTTACATCATCAGATATACGAGCAATAATGACCCAGTCTTGTGGTGTCCACTTCTTTTGCCCAGAATTTATTGCAACCATTAAGCAACTGCCTAATCTAAGCACGGAAGTTAAAACAATAAAAGAAGAAATTAATGAGCTAAAACTTAAAATCGAAAAGCCTCTGACTTCCACTCAGACTTATGCAGATATTGTAACAGGAACCAAAAATCTAAAAGACCAATTACACAGCCTAACACAAAAAGTTGAAAAAGAACATGAAATAACTTCCAAACAACTACCACCGCAGCTTGAATTTGAGCTAACAATCTTAGAGATGCAAGAAAGAGAGAAAAGGTCGGTCAATATCTTAATATTTGGTGTAGAAGAATCAAAGTCAAACAACAAAGAAGATTTGCATAGCAAAGACTCTCAAAAAGCATACCAAGTAATTTAAAAAATTAAAAGCGACATATAACTCTCTGAATTAATATTTGCAAGAATTGGGTTCCATGCAGAAAATAAAACAAGACCAATTAAGGTCACTTTTCCAACGAAGGAAGAAGCAGTCCAAATAGTCAGGCAGAATAGCCAATTAAACAACACTGGAAAAGTGATCAAACTCCTAGTCAAAGAGAATACCTGAAAAAAATCATAAAAGAATACGAACAACGAAAGGAGCAAGGCGAACAGATCATCCGCATCAACTATGTAGGCATGTGGTATACCCAGAATAATTAAAAATACTGCTCAAAGCCAAGAGCAGACAAAAAACTAAATCACTCTTTTCTAGTTGAAGTCACATTCTGGTATAGTAACCTTAACAGTATAACAACCAAATTTGATGAGTGGAAATTAAATATCATGACAAACAAGCCAACAATAATCCTTTTAATAGAAACTTGGTTGCACGATCAGATACCAGACTCAATGTTACAAATTCCAGGTTACACAATATATCGGAAGGATAGAGATGATCAAAAAGATGGGGGTGTTTGTGTGCTGGTTCAAGATTTGGTATATTCTATGATTTCGCAGAAATATGCTGCCCCAAAGTCTTGTCGAGTCCCTCTGGATAGAAATATTAATTAATAAACAAAGTTTTCTTGTAGCCTGCATATATCGACCAAAATTATCAACAACAGTAGAAATTAACACCGAACTTATCAATATCTTAAAAAGAGCATTTGATTTTCCGACGGCCACATATGTTTTTGGTGATTATAACTATCCAGAGATAGATTGGAACAGTTTGACAGTCAACCCCAACAATAATAATTACAGCATGGCTTTTATAATGAACTACAAAGAGAGGAATGTTTATCAACTTGTTAATTTTCCCACCAGATCTTCTTGACTTAGTGATGGTCAGTGAATCCAACCTACTTTTTGGCATTCAAGGACATCCACCCCTAGGTCTTAGTGACCACATTGTTATTACGTCATGGGCACAACTGCAGATAGCAGGCAAACCGACAAAAAAAGGTATTAAAACGAAATTTTTATTTGGAAACTATTGCATTCACACCCAATCAGCTATAAAGTCTCTAAAAAACCCCCTTCAGTCCAGGAGACGATGAGGTTCCTTCCTATATCATTAAATGTACCTCCTGTCTTTCAAAGCCCTTTTTCACTATTATGAATAACATTCTGAGAGGGTAATTTGCCCAAAAAATGGAAGTCTGCCATAGTGGTGCTTATCTACAAAAAACGCAATGAGCAACTGCGGCAGAACTACTTACAGGTCCATCAGCTTAACAAGCACTATGTGTAAAGTTATGGAAAAAATCATTGTTCAGGAAATTACACCCTTTTTTCTGGCAAATGGAACTGTTCCTCCGAGTCAGCATGACTTTCTCCCTGGAAGATCCACCGTCACTAATCTAATCAAGATTACAGGATTGGACGCTGGCCGATGACAATGCTGACCCAATTGACGTTTTTTTATTTGGACTTTGAGAAGGCTTTTGATAAAGTACCATTTACACGATTACTCCAGGCGAGGCCAGCTGTAATCTTTTATAGCGGATTTTCTTCAGAGAAGAACCTTCCGTGTCAGACTAGGTACAGCCCTTTCTCAGGCTTATGACGTGCTGAGTGGAGTTCCTCAGGGATCAGTGTTGGGACCTTTGTTATTTTTGGTTAACATCAGCGATCTGCCAAATAACCTAAAGACTAACATCTACTCATTTGCCGATGACACAAACTGCTACTGCAATTCCTCCACTCACTCTGATGATCTCCAGCATAACACTGAGGTCATTAAATCTTGGACCTTAACATGGCAAATGTCTCTTAATGACTCCAAATGGACCATATTTCACCAAAGTATCACTATCTTATTGGGACTGCTGAGGTCAGCGTGGTGGAACAACAAAAGGACTTGGGGATTATTATAACAGAAAACCCTACATGGGAAAGACACATTAATAGTATTACTAAAACAGCTCGATATACCTCATAAGCATAGCTTTCCAAAATTTATCTCCCGAAATGATCCTCAAGCTACATAAGTCCTACATAAGACTAGAATATGCTCAGTGTGTGTGGAGTACATATTATGTTAAAAGACATTGATGGCCTGGAAAGAGTTCAACGAAGAATGACGTGATTGCGTGATTTGTCTTACGAACAGAGACTTGAGAGGCTGAGGCTACCAACACTATACCAAAGAAGGCTTCGTGGTGATCTGATTGAAGCATTTAAAATAATTAATGGTCATTATATACCAGTGTGATCTGGACACCGAGTGGTGTACAGCTGGAATCGTCTTAGTGTAGAGACTATAAACTCAACAACAATTAATCAGTTTAAAAATCGACTCGATCGTGATATGATGAATTGGGACAATGTTTTCATTCACTATATGCTGTGATAACCTGTGATAGACGTTATATTGTGATAAAGCAAGCACTGTGATGCATTTGAAATAATGCAACGGTTTCATCGGCTCTGCCGCTTACTGTTGCCAATCCATAATAATAATAAATTTAAGTAAAGCTCTCTCCAATCATAAATTTGATTTCCAGTATTGCAGGGGCACATGCGATGCTATAATCTCTCTTCTCGAAGAAATCTATTTGAGACCACCTTTCGGCACCGGTCTTTTGCGACTTGCAACTAAAGCATTTGACTGTGTAGATTATTATATACTGATTTGTAAGCTTAAGAGAAACAATATTCCTCAGCTTTGAGAAAGGGAATAAAATGGTACAAAAAAACTGCTGTAGAATTGCTTTTGGAGCCACTATGTTCAAAGCAGTAAATGGGACAAAAAAATGGCATTCGCACAACATTTAGTAAAGAAATTGCTGCATCTCTTCTAAATTTTCTTGAAGAAGACCAGAACGAGCGAAGAGATATACATACAAATAAAACCAAAACATATTTTAGAAGATGTCGGCCCTTCTGCTTTTGCTATTCTAAAAAAAAGAGACAAGTGGAGAAAACTGCAAGCAAACTAAAACATGAACTAGAACAGAGCAAAAGAAGCATAAACAATGAGTTAAGATTACTCACTTGAATCAAAAACTTTCTGAGAGCACGAACCTGCAAGGTAAGAGTTGAAAATCAAATGTTCAAACCATACGATGTTCTTAGTGGAGTACCTCAGGGTTCCGTCTTGGGCCCACTTCCCTTTCTGGTCTACATTGCAGATCTGGCTGACTACATCAAGTCTGACCTGACATTTTTTTGCTGATGACACTAAGATCTTTGGAATTCCTCTCACTAACAGTCACACTGACTGATGACCTAATTTCATTGTAAGCTTGGACACAAGTGTGGCAACTACAGCTCAAGGTAGATAAGTGTACTTTTCTTCATATAGGAATAATGACCCTCAGCGCAATTACTATCTTAAGAAACAGGATTTGGGAGTAACATTGATATATGAATTGTGATATGTTTACACGCGTCGTTTCTGCTCCGTAATTTTTAACGATTTCCTATGGAAATAGTGATTGTGGTGCCATGAGTTTTATACCAGTATGTGCTCCCTTTTCACGTGCATCATAGTGTGATACTTGTTTTCGCAGTTTTTCAGCGAAATTTGGCAAAAACAATAAGATTTGTTTTCTGCTGTTTAAAATGTTTACCGGTAAATGGTAACAATAGACCAGGAATTTCTCAGGTATGCTTGGCTGTGATATATATTGGCCAACTTCCTGCTAATATAAATATTACAAATATTCCGTGTTGATATTATTTGGTGGTTTTTGCATGGTATGGAGATTTTGTACGTTATACGTTGTTTTTGCCGACGCTAATCATTTTGTTGGGGCCAGGGTTTTGGTCTGCCTTTTTTGCTCATATGCCACATTTGTCTGTTAATTTGACATGGAGGGTAAATTTAAATGCTGCAGGAATAAAGATTTTCCTAACTTCTGCTGTATAGGTTGTAATGACATATTTCACCCCAGTTGCCTGGAAAGAAAATCTAGTCATGTTCGAATTAGAGGTCACAAAATTTTCTGCTCCGCTGAATGTCAAAAAATTTATATTGAGGAGGAAGAGCTAAAGAAAAACCTTGAAAACCAAATAAATGAACTAAAACTAGAAAATAAAAATAAACTAGACTATATCAAAAGATTAAAGCGTGGGACAGCGGACTACGAACAAATGGTGGAAGCTGATGAGGGGAAGTATCAACTTACCCTTAAAGAACAAAAAGAAGAAATTATTCATTTAAACAAAGAAATTATTAAGTTAAATAATGATAATGATAAATTGGCTGCTAAGATTGTTGAACACAATATATACATTACAAAAATAAATAGGGAGTATGAGGACTTGGTGAGGATCAACAAAGACATGAGTGTAACTTTAGCCAACTTAGAAAGGGATAATGACTTTTTCATTAATGAAGCACAGAGGCTGAGATTGAAGGCCACGGAAGACATAGTAGTTCAGTGTTGTTATAAAGACTTAACTGTCACTAAAGTTGACAGATCTACTCAGTGCGATAATTTATTAGATCATCACCCTAATGACTTTCTGGATACAGTGCCAATATTAGATGCTATTTGTAAAGTAGTTAGTAAGAAAAACTTGGTTATTTTAGGAGATCAAACAGTATATAGGTTTAAAAAATATGTTGATAGTTGTCCTAGGTTTAAGTAGTATAAACGGCTTGATATTGTCAAACCATATGCATTGAATGAGCAGGTAACAGATAGCATAACTAGCTTATCAAAAAATCTAAGTGAAGATGATATTCTTATTATAATTGGTGGGATTAATAATTTTCAACAGCAGAGAAAATATCCCTCTTTTAAGGACCTTAATTTGAGGCTAAGAGATTGTTTAAACTCTAATATAGTTTTGGTGTCTGTACCATTCACAAGATCTAATCCAGAGATAAATAGGAGCATCTACAGATTTAATTGTAAATTAAGTGAGTATGTTTTTAGGCTTAACAAATACATACCAGGGCAAATTACCTACATTGACATTAATGATGACAAGATTGATTTAGACTGTATATTTGGACCTAGATATAGAAATTTGAAGTTTATTAGTACTAAGAATAATTACTTAGGTTCAACTGAGGGTAACACAGTAAATAGTGTTCCTGGAAACCTTAGTCCTAGCTCTGATGATGAGGTCTTTCTCCCTGTTTCACTGGATATCGCAGACGGTGGTTCTGACTCGTCTTCACAATCTATGCAAGTAAGTCCAAGATCTTCCACTTCTCAAAGTTTTTTATGCCCAATACCGACCCCATTACTGTTAACATAACTAAAAACAATCTCTATGTTGCGCATGTTGACATTCGATCCCTTATTCCGTCATTTTCAGATATTAAAGATCTATTATTACATGAAAATTTTCACATTCTGGGTTTAACGGAAACATGGCTGACAAATGAATACCCAGACAGTCTTATTACTATTCCTGGTTTTCAGGTGTTTAGGCATGACTGATTATCTAGAGGGGGTGGTGTGTGCGCGTATGTTGCTAATTTCTTGTCATGCTCAGTTATCGACACATCATTTTTAGATATATGTATCAATATTGAATACATTTGGCTGGCTATTAGAAATAAAGACTTTAGCTGTTTGGTGGGGGTTATATACAGACCTCCATCTGTAGGCTACACTCAACTTAGTGGTATTGAGTTAATGTTGGGTACACTAAGCCCTAAATATGACTATGTCTTATTCATGGGTGACTTGAATATAAATTTGTTGTGTATGTATGGCCCTGAACGACTATGCCTTGATTCTATTTTAGATACAACTTAAGACAGGTTATTCGTGAGCCCACTCGAGTAAGCCGAGTCTCTGACAGTCTCATAGATGTTATCTGTGCTGATAATAGTTTGGAACTAATATACTCAGGCACCTTAGAAATGTATAACCAAACTGATCATCGCCTGGTTTATGCAAAATTTAATAATATTCCTGCTAAATCTTCCCCTAAATTCATTAAGTATAGAGATTTTAAAAATTTTAATAAAGAAGCGTTTGACGCTTTTATGAACCAATTGGACTTTAACTCCCTTGTTGGTCAGGATTCGATTGACGCGTCGGTTGAATCAATGAATGATCGGCTTACTGCTGTTTTTGACATATTTGATCCAATAAAATTAGTTAAAATCAAACGCCAAGTCAGACCCTATATTACAGAAACCATTAAAGATATTATTAAATTAAAAAGGAAAGCCTACAATAAATATAAGCGCTCACTTTCTCCAGCTGATAAGAACTATTATTTAGATCTTAAAAATTATCTATCATTTACAATACGCAGCGAAAAGAAAGCTTACATGGCGTTTGAGCTGGCAAGAGTAAAAGGGAACTCTAAAAAAACTTTGAAAAGACTTAGGGATTGGAATGTTCACTCTAAACCAGTATTTGAAGTTCCCAGTAATTTAAAAAACATAGAAAATATTAGCAAACATTTTATAGACATAAACAACATGGCTACTCCTGTTGACCCAGAGTTGATTGAATTCTATTCCAATAACACATTGTTTGATACTGATGATAATAGCAAATTCCGCTTTCGTAAGATTACCGAAATTGATATCTACAAGTCACTCAAGCAAATAAAATCTGAATGTAGAGGCTATGACGACATTACTTATGACATGCTATTATTTAGTATTAATTTCATTGCTCCTGCTATTGCCAGGATATTCAATGCTAGCTTGGAAGAAGCGGCGTATCCCTCTATATGGAAAACTGCCATAGTGAGACCTCTTCCCAAGTCAGCTAATATTTCATCATTGGACCAACTTAGACCAATAAGTATTTTGCCAATTCTTGGTAAAATGCTCGAAATTCTTGTCTTTGAGATGGTGATTGAGTTCATTGGCCCTAAGCATGTACTTCCCGCTGTCCAGTCGGGCTTTAGGGTGGGGCACAGCACTGCGACGGCGCTCAGCAAAGTTACTTCTGACATAAGTAGAAACTTGGATCAATCTTTAGTTTCCTGTCTTGTTCTTTTGGATTACAGTAAAGCTCTTGATCTAGTAAACCATGATCTGCTGATTGCCAAGTTGCATTATTGTGGCTTCTCCCCTGGAGCAGGTGGTTGGTTTTGTGGGTATCTGTCGGAGAGAAGGCAGATTGTTGAGGTGGATGGAGCTAGGGCCGATCCTTTTGACATTGTTGCTGGTGTGCCACAGGGAAGTATTCTTGGCCCACTTTTAGTTTTATTATACACCTTTGACCTCCCTTCTCAGGTTGGCTATTGCTCTGTTCATCTCTATGCTGACGATACTCAGCTTCTGTCATCCTTTAAACCTGAAGACTCCAGTGTTGCTCTCAACCGTATTAATATTGACTTGGAGAGGATTTCTGACTGGTCTAGAAAACATGGCTTGTTGTTGAATGCAAAAAGAAGTGCTTATTTGATTATTGGTTCGGATTATACCAGGGAAAGATTTAATTTATTTAATTTTGTCAACCTGCACATTAATAATATTGTTCTTCCTGCTGTCAAGCAGGCAAGAAACTTGGGCATTATATTCGATAGCTCACTGAATTTTGAGGCACATGTTTTAAAAAAGCTTTCGTTAGTATATTTAAAAATGAAAAGTTTATATCCATTTAAATATTTACTGCCACAGCATGTCAAAATGATGTTGGTTGAATCTTTGGTTTTCTCTCAGTTGGATTATTGTGATGTTGTTGTATATTATTATTTTCTAAACTCAGAATACCGGAAGAAAATTCAATTGGCCCAAAATTCGTGTATGCGTTACGTCTATGGGGGTGGCAAGTATGATCATATTACTCCAACATATGTCAATAACAGTCATCTGAAGTTCGATTTGCGCGTTGATCTTCACTTTGCTCTTTTTATGCATGGCATAGTGAGCACAGGTTCTCCCTGCTATCTGGTTCAGTATCTGGTACCCCGGGGTGACCTCCATAATCTTAATCTCAGGAATGTCATTAGATATCACATCCCTACCCACAAAACAGAAAAATTTAAAAACTGTTTTGCATACAAAGCAATAAGTTATTTGAATTCTGATATTTTCCTTTTATTAACTCTAGCCGATCCTTGTTGAAGGCCGAATATTTCAAAATTCTATATCAGAGAATGCTCACTGAGTAATGGTTTTAATTCATAACTTTGATATAGCCTTAATTGTGTGTATAATTTAAGGTTGATTGACTTACTAACGGTTTTGAATGGTTTGTTCTATTTTTTTATCCTGTATATTGTACTGTCTTTTTGCGTTCGACTGATTTTGCTTTTATTTATGTATAGTCATTGATAGTGTTGTTAATTGTATACATATTGTATTATTGTGGGTAGTGTATATGCTGTTTTTATATTCAGGTGTCATGGAAGAACGCTCCCTGCGAATGACACCTTTTGTATGTACACATATGTATGTTTATGGTATATGCAATAAATATTTTTTCTTTCTTTCTTCTTCTTTCTTTCTTTCATTAAGTTCCGATCTCAAATGGGAAACACACATAGCAAAAATTGTCAAGAAATCAAATTCAAATCTGTTCCTCATTGGAAAAGCCTTTGAAAGCAAATCAGTGGAATTTATAACAAAGCTGTACAAGTCCCATGTGAGACCAATCCTTGAATATGCGCATAAGGTGTGGAGTTCCTATTTTGCAAAGGATATAGAACTTCTCAAAAGAGTCCAGAGACGGGTCAAAAAAATTCCACTTACAATATGAAGAACGACTGCAAATATTCAATTTTCCAACATTGAGAGAAAGAACACTAAGAGGGGACCTTATAGAGACTTTTAAAACCTTAAATGGGTACTATGCACTTGACCTTAACATCTACCAGGTCAGTGAAAATTCATAACTTTAAATTATCAAAAGAGCGGTGTGCTAAACTTCCCAGAAAAAACTTTATCCCTAATCGAGTGGTGTATCCGCTTCCTCCATAAATGTTTTCAAAAACAGAGCAGAAGAGGACCTGCAAATTATTAATACCACTTTGGTTCACTATCGGTGAATGTGATGTGCATATACTTGTAACTCTACCTTTGGAACACTAATTTGCATCCTGCTCAGGGAACTGTAATACTAGCATATAAGTGTGTAACTGTGATATCGATAAATGTCTGTAATGAGTAGAGTAATATGAGCGCGTGACTGTAAATGATCAAACAAATAATTTATCTGTTGAAAAACCAAAACTACTCGTGCATGTGCAGCAGCAGTTTCATCAGTGTAAACCACCTACTGCTAGATAATAATAATAATAATAAATACAAATGCAATAGTTTCCACATGAGCCACGGTTGGTTCACATGATCTAAATGGATATGAGACACACTTGCTTCACGCGACACTCCCGAAGTCATGCAGAACCTTTATTTATTGCGGAAAATGGTACTTACTATACTGGATAGCGTTTAATTTTTGGTACTACGTTGTGAAAAGTGTATAATACACTACATATAGAAAGGTTTTAACATTAAATAACACGGTCATCTGCGAAAGTTTTTATAAGGAATTCCTACAATTAAATTTCTGTTGTCTCGCACCTACCAAAATAGTTTTTTCACTTATGACAACCTTGCCTTTTGATTAAGTCGATTTAAAAACTTCCTATAATGAAAAGAATACATTTTATCCACAACATGGCCAGCAGCTTGAACACCACCATAAGTCTTGTTTAATGTTCTAGAATAAGACAGTTCTCGAATCGACACAACACTTACTTACATAAATATTCTAAGCACAGCACCTTTTCAAATAAATATCGTGAGGTAATACAGTTAAAAATATTTCTTGCTACTTCCGAGGCAGGACCCTGCACAAAATACGCACTTTATTTGGATTATTGGATCTTGTGGATATTAAGTTCCTCGGCTTTTACAAAAAACATCCCCCCTAGAAAGTGGATGTCTTATAGATTAGTTTCAAAGTTTGAGATTTGCAACAAACTTGTAGTACCACTTCACAACACTACTACTCTGGGTCGAAGGCACATTAACCTTAATTTGAAATTGTAAATATCCTTGTTGTTACTGCGATTTTTTCATAACAGCCAAACCGCCAATTTTTCAGAAGACACTCTGTTGCCAGAATTATTCTTAAGACGTTTGCTCCAAGTTAATTACTTCTAAGAAGGTAACAAAATTCACTGGTAAATATAGTACACAATTACTGTCTATCTCTCTACACACTGATTTACAAATGGCATACACCACATTCTTTTATATTTTCCATCTGAACAGTCTTGTAATTAATCATCCTCCCTTAGATTAGGTAAGTAAATAATCACTTTGTACTCTCTCTGTACAACGTTTGGCAACTTTGCACCAAGAATTCCTGCTA
>MU193466.1:2799-23507 GCA_016904865.1 Pissodes strobi | reverse complement strand
GAAAGTATTATGATTATGTTTATGCAGTTTGCTTTTCACCGAACATACTTCCTCTGAACACCATCAGCAAGCGTCTTGCGAAGGTTATCATCTGCAATGTAAGGAACATTTTCTTTTAGTAATATCTTGGTCAGCATAGATCCGGCAACACTGGATTTAGTACCTGTATCGACATTGTGGCCTGATATAATGAAAATCAAAAGTCGAAAAGAAACAGGGTCTTGAACGAAAGAATTGTATAAAAATTTTGTGGAGAGTTGCTCCGAGTGAAACCGGGATTACCATAACATGGTAGGGTAAAATTCATTTGCTGTCCTCGAAACAGTATTTTTATCATATGTGGTTGAAGAGCGTGTTATTTACTTCTCACTTGATCTGTAGTAATTTCCGGCATACGGCTTTCACATGGCCGATATTTTTATAACGATCATCGTTTCCGTTCTTTTTGATTAAAAGTCGTGCTATTCTTCAAAACATCCAAAGTTTCAACTGTATTGAAACCATGGCGTGGCATTTTTGTTGGGAATTTGTTTGAGTAATAAGCCGTACACCATATCGAGTTGTACAGGCTCAGTTAAAGTTCCACTCGTTAACTGCGCACTAATAGCATGTACAGGGTGTCCGGTTATAAATGTAACCCCCCTTTAACTTTTTTATTTACCCTCGTATAAAAAAATGTTAAGTACAAAAGTTGTAAGGATCTTCATATAGTTTTCTGCGGTGTTACTAGAAAAACAATTGAACATCGAAATTCTACTGTGCAAATTAAATTAATGTTTTTTTAAATGGGACACCCTGTTTATTCTTCCGGATATCGGTAGAGCTCTTTAAGACGAGTTCAGTAATAGTTACCACGTAAATTGCAAGAATGTCAGGTATCTGATTATTACTGAACCCATCTCCTAAATTCTTTATTTGGTGAGCTAGAAAAAAATGTTGTATACAAAAGTTGTAAGTTCCTTCAGAAACTTTTCTGCGGTGTTACTAGAAAAACAATTGAACATCAGAAAAGCTTCTGAAGGAAGAATTTTTTTCTAGCTCACCAAATAAATAATTTAGGAGAGGGGTTCAGTAATAATCAGATACTCGACATTCTTGCAATTTACGTGGTAACTATTATAGCTAGACCCAACAAACCTTATATTACTGAACTCGCCTTAAAGAGCTCTATCGATATACAGAAAAATATACAGGGTGTCCCATTAAAAAAAAAACATTAATTTAATCTGTACAGTAGAATTTCGATGTTCAATTGTTTTTCTAGTAACACCGCAGAAAACTGTATGAAAATCCTTACCACTTTTGTATTTAACATTTTTTTATACGAGGGCAAATAAAAAAGTTAAAGGGGGGTTACATTTATAACCGGACACCCTGTACTTTATAAATAAGCCCATCAGTTTTAGTCTTTGAATCTTGTGCTTGCGAAAAAAGTTCATGATGTGCGATGGTGGTTTACTCGATCCAAAAATTAATTTTAATAAACCTAAAGCATTCCAGGTTGTTATGGTTGCTTTGACTCCTTGAATCCATGTGCAACACGTTTTTCTTCTTGAAGTTGAAAGTAAAGATTTTTAATGAAAATGAAACCTAGTCCCGGAGAGTCGTATTGCAAATGCCCGGTCCCGGTAGTGGGGTCGTTAGAGCGCCACCAGTTCTTTCCAACTAAACTGAAAAAGCTCCGCGAGTGTTGTGCAGGGTGGCTAGGCCCGCTTATTAATTTAAAAGGTACTCAATCTCAACTCAACCAGAAAAGAAGAAAACACAATCTATAATTTACCATCTATTTGCTACAAAGGTTTTTTTTTAAACACAGCAAAAATACTACGGTAAAATGGCGAGTTAAAGACAAAAGAATGTCAAATGACTATTAAATTTAACTAACAATTGGTACAATATGGTGATTGTACAGAGACCAATTCTGTTGTTAACCTTCGGTACTGTATGCCTTACAACTAAATGCACTAAACACTACAAACCAAAGTGATCACTTTGATGTTAACTAAGCTAATTACATATAATAATATGTATGCGTGTGCTAGTAGCTGCACCAATTGTAAATATAGCAGTAATAATATGTAGCGATGAACGGCCACAATAATTAAATCAAACGACTCGATAAATTAATAAAAAGAATAAAACTATTGAAAGCTTGGCTGTCAATGCTTGATTTATATTCAAATATTAGAAATTACTATTAATCGGCAAGAAAATTAAATGATTTAATGAAACTTAGCTCTTTTGAGGCACAATCTATAGTGCAAAATTCATTATAACAAATCGCAAAAAAAAGAAATAATAATACAGATAAATGCTTCTGCACGATACCATTTAGATCCGTCAAACTCTACTGGAGACGCCGCCGGGCACCTGTTGGTACTATTATGGCACTGGCCCCGAGGGTGGAACTAGCAGAGGACTCGGCAATTCAATTGGCTCTAGTGTAGCCTGGAGCTAGAAGTAGCCCGGAAATTGAACTGTGGCCCGCTAATTAAAGTTGTGGCCCTGTGATTGGACTGTGGCCCGCTAATTGAAGTAGTGGCCTGGTAGTAAAAGTGGTAGCCTGGTATTTGAACCCTGAAATAACCCGAACGCATTAGACACTTAGACTTACTTGAATTAAAAAAAAACTATAGCCCCCCACCCCCTTGCATAAATATGTTCTCTTTATAAAACAAATTCCCCCAAAAATTATCAATGAATTTTCAATGACCATCAGCAAATAAAAGAAGTACTGAGGTACAGACAACTTAAATATAAGAAAGATAGGTATGAGTCACCCCTAAAAGAAAAAATAAACTTCCCTATATGATCAAAACTCTTTATATTAGAATAATAATTCAGATTTGATAAAATGGAGTAGATAAGATAACCCAAGCAATGCAAAGCAAATGGCGGACTATGCACAAAAAAGGTTAACACGAACCAATCAAACTTCGAGTGTCATATGCGTGTACGGAATGTAAATCGGTGCCATATGCACTTACGGAATGTAATAACAGTTTATTGAGCAGCATGTCTTTGCGATTCAGTGGGTCATATTTAGCAAGCCTGGTGGCGGCAGTAGTTACATGCTGTGCTTCTGATACGATGCTTCGGTTTGCCTCCGAGTTCGATTCCCGTCAGTGGCAATTTAATTTTTTTAAGGTTATCTTTGTTTCTTTTTTTAAATTTGGGGTAGTTTTGGTTAGTTTGGGTTAGTTTTGTTTGATTGCTCCCCGGAGCGAGCGAAGGGCCATGCGTGAAGTTAGCAGTACTAACTACAAACGCATGTTTGACGACGCTTGTCTTTAAAAGTTTCCGAACTTCTACCATGCTCTTTGAAGCCTTCGGAATATATTTATACTGCAAAAGTATTTATTACATTCCGTAACTGAATATAGCACCGAATTACATTCCGTACACGATTATGGCACCCGCGCGTTGATTGGATAGAAGTTCAAATTTTGAATGGTTTGACCAATAACACCGAGGTGCCA
Source organism: Pissodes strobi (assembly GCA_016904865.1). NCBI lineage: Eukaryota > Metazoa > Arthropoda > Insecta > Coleoptera > Curculionidae > Pissodes > Pissodes strobi. The sequence continues at coordinate 20,028 of MU193466.1, read as the reverse complement.
TATACATTTACGGAATGTATAAATGCTTACGGGAGATTAGACGGTCTCGGTCTTATTCGACGAACTTGGAAAGCCTCTATAAATAAGGGAAGAAACCATTAGCGTCATGGCGTCGTCCGCGTGCTTCACAAGCAATAGGGAAAAAAAATAGTTCCAGAGAAAATGTTTACCTAGTACAGTATTTAGATCCCGATAAATCGGTCGTGTCAAAACACAAAGAGAAACCACAATGTATCCCCCTTAAATGGGTAAAATTAAATCACAATATTAAAGGTTGAATCTCTAAGACTGCACTGACGGCAAACCTTCTTCTCGCCTTGAAAGGTATTCTTAGAAGAACTCTATTCGTTTCCATCAATTTGCCTTCCTCCTTCTACGAGATTAAAAAAAAACTACGTCAGATCAAGAACTAGTAATGGGCTGAAACATGCCAAGTGATTCGATACAAGGAATAATTTTAAGATAATAAACGACTTAGTTCTCGTTTATTATGATGGTAAAACGACGGCGGGAGCCACAATTAACGCGCTGAAATTAAATGGTTCAAGAAATACTAGAGAATATTCCCCAACAAAACGATAAACTTAAAAATTTAAATCGACAGCTGCAATTATGAGAAATAGCCCATTCCTATTACTCGGAACCAACAACCGAGTGTTACAAAAAGTGCAGCATGCCGAGTGGAAAGATAAATTTAAAGCAGAGGCCCCAAAACGATCTCAGAAATGATCGGCCGGTGATTGGACTGCAGCAACTAGGGGTTCCCAAAAGTTATGAAATATTCAAACCGAAAATAAAATATGAATTTGACGAGTCTAATGAAACGTAAAAGCGGGTTTTACTAACAGAATTCTTAAAAATATAAATCGGTTCGTTGGTCGTTCTACGGTAATGCAATACAAATTAAGCAAAGCTATCATAATAATAATAATATCCTATTTTAGTGATTGGATCAAACCTAAACGATTTGTGCTTCGCTTATCAACTAAAATAAATATAGTCACAAAGTGTTATAAAAGCTAATACATACAAATATATCGCTAACCTATATTTAGAATAGAGTTAATTTACATTAGGAAATACGGCAATTTTAAGCTTATTGTCAGGAAATCGAATCAATACATTCAGAATTAATTATCTTTGAGGAGTATTGAACTATTTTCAATAAATCCTACCGCAAAATACAGCATTTTTTGCTAAATACGGCGTATAAAATCAAATTAAAAAAATATATTTGACACTGGCAAAATCGGACTGTTACACATGTTCCCTCGAAACCATCAAATAACATCTGCAAGACTTTAACAGCGTTATCATCTGTAATTTACATACATAGTCTATAGATTTCGTTGGCGTCGATAAATGCATGCTCATGGGAATGTTTCGAACCGTCAAATTTAGAATTACATTTTGAAAATTTTCCTGTAGACATCACAGGCTGTGGCTGTATTTTGTCGGGCAGGAATTGTTAAGCGTGATAAAAGTTCTTGAAATTGTTCACTCGTGAGTCACCATGTTCGCTTCTGTATTTGAACTTATTTATTCTTTTGAATGTAATAATTACTGACTTCAATTTCGAAGGATCAATTTTGTTGATAGTTGGTTCTAATCACAATTAAAATAAAACATATACTTAGAATAGGCTCGTGCATACTACACAGACAAATTAAATTCGTTGGGGCAACAGGGAATTGAAGGTCATTATAATCAGGGCAGGGAAAAATGTTTTAATTTGTCACTGAGAACGTGGGAAAGTAAAGTCCGTTCAAGTCTATTGCGCTGTTACGTCATATCATTCCATCTTTCTTTATGCAATGAACGTATGTACTAAATTGGTCCGTCAAATTGGAATCTTTGACATTGATTTGCGTCAATGTCAGAATATCATAACGAAAATAACAGATTTAATTCATTTATTGATTTATTGGTAGTTGGTTTGTGTTTTACCCTAATAGTTGCTAATAAAAATCGTTTTGAGATGCCCCACCGGTTCAGTGAGAAAGAGCAAGCTTTAATTTTAAAATTAGTGCATTATTTCACATGTGAAAAAGATGCTGTAAGTAATATTTATTTTCTATTTATTTGATAATACTAAAAAATGATATCTCTAGAAAAAATATATTTTTGATGTGTAAACATCTTACGCGGCGATATGAGGACAAATCTCGGCAAATGAGACGGAAATGCGCAAACCAATTCTACCCCAGCGCGGTAATATATACAATGTTGCCATTTAAAATCGTTTTTAGACGATAAAAAGCAAAGAATAAAGAAGAGAAAGGAAGGAGCTTATGCGCCGTTTGACACTTAATACATGCGACGAACTCCTGTGACATCGAGGAGGCTGCGGAGGAACCATAATATGTCACATTCTGACGTTATGTTTTGGTGCTTCCTACGTTTTGATAGTATTTCTTGTGTTAAAAGCTATTTTTTGCCATTTACTTCGATTTGAAACATTGTTTATTTGTTTAGTAATATTATTGTAGATAATGCGTTTGTTCATGTAGTGTTTACATAGATATTTAGTGGTAAAAGTGTGTATTTTGGACTATAGAAGCAAAGTAAACATGGTTACTTGTGCAGCTTGTGTTCTTTCGAAAACTATAACAAATTCAGAACTTGGGATAACATTTCATCGGTAAGTAGGTATTTTACCTCTTATTTTTCTGTTTTTTACCATTTAATTAAGCAAAATTATAAATTGTCTAATTGTCAACAAATAGGTGACAGATCTAATCATGAGCGTACCCCTAAAAAATATAGCATTAAAAATCAATTTTTGCTAGAATATTGGACAGTGCTAAAAATAATACTTATCTTTTATACTTGACCTGTTAAAGTTTACACTGCCAATAAACTGCTAAAATTAGTTATTTGAATATATTTGGGCATTTGAAATGCAAAAATAAGCAAAATATGGTTAGAGAATAGTGCGTTAGTTTTGAAGGGTACTTCTTCAATAAAATTAGGTAGTACATATTTTTTTTTAATATGAAGCACACTTAAAAACTACCCCACTATTATCTAACCATATTTTGCTTATTTTTGCATTTCAAATGCCCAAATATATTCAAATAACTAATTTTAGCAATTTATTGGCAGTATAAACTTTAACACGTCAAGTATAAAAGAAAAGTTTTACTTTTAGCACTGTCCAATGTTCTTGCAAAAATTGATTTTTAATGATATATTTTTTACGGGTACGCCCATAATTAGATCTGTCACCTATTTGTTAACAATTAGAGAATTTATAATTATTTTGCTTTATTAAATGGTAAAAACCAGAAAAATAAGGGGTAAAGTAGGTACCTACTTACCGATGAAATGTTATCCCAAGTTCTGAATTTGTTGGAGTTTTAGAAGGGCCACAAGCTGCACAACTAACCATGTTTACTTTGCTTCTTTAATCCAAAATACACACCTTTACCATTAAATATATAATTAAAACACTATATGAATTAACGCAATATCTCCAATAATATTACTAAAGAAATAAACAATGTTTCAAATGAAAGTAAATCGCAAAAAATAGCTTTAAACACAAGAAATATCATCAAAACGTAGGAAGCATCCAAACATAACGTCAGAATGAGTCATATAATATAATATACTATACTGTCATGCCTTATTTAAAACAAATCCAACTCCAAATTTGCAAAAATTCGTTTTCATTTTATTTACTCAGTCGTTTAAGTATTAAAAAAGCATTACTGGCAAGAAAAATCCCAAAAAAAAATCGTAAATGACATCAATTTACAGATAATTTTACAAAATATCTTAAGGCCCACTAATTTATTAGATATTTTAGTGTTATTTTAAAGGCAAGCTGTAGGATTTAACGGATAACATTTTTACCATTATGTTTGATACTTTTCCATTTCAAATATGAAAATTAAACTTCTGTATGTAAATTTCAGGTGCCTAAACTTATATGTTTACATTAACATTTAGATACAAAAATTATCAAAATAAAAAAAAAACATAAAGTTCCGTTTCTTTTCCGGATAAGTGCTGCTTTTTACATACCTCGTGAAGCATAATGTAATTTAGAATAATTGTCAACTGGTGATGTTTTTTATTTAAAACTTCACCTTACCTATTAACCTAGAAAACAGGTATAATTTTCCAAAAAATTAATGGGAAAACAGAACATATTATAGCTAAAACAAAATTGTTCACACACCACTTTTTATTGGTATTTTCCCAAGATTTCTTTATATAGGTATTTAGCTAATAAAATGAAGTTTACACATCTGAAATTTATCCTAAGGAATTTAATTTTCATATTTCGAATATGCCTAAAATATCTAGCAAAGTTAAAACATTTAAAAGATCCGCAAAAAACGCACGTATTTTTAAATACATGTTGGCAATATTTATAAATTATAACTTTTTTTGAGATCACTGTACCAGTAAGTAATAAACAACAAAACTATATAAATACATAGTATAAGTATTTGTTTTTTTGTTGTGCAATCATTTTAGGAGACGCCACTGGTAATCTGGGTCGCCATATGCAAGAACCAATCCGGTCTAATGTCAATATGTATTTTGCTCCTTCCTTCCTATTCTTTATTCATTGATAAAAAGCATATTATTATTTTAAATTAAACGAACTGTCAAAAGTATTATTCAGATGCTCAGACGTTTAAAACAATAGCCGCGTTCGTTTTTGTCATCTTTTTCCTCGATTTGCTCCACCATTTTGACAGGCACGTGACTTGGGTTTTCCTTTTAAATACACAGAACTCGTGACTGTCAAATTTTCAGAGCAAGTTGAGGAAAAAGATGACAAAAACGAACTCGGCTAATATTGTCATAAGTATGTAAAATTGATAAAAACGGAACGTGCTCCGGAATAGAAAACAGGTACAGAGACATCTTTTGGCTAGTGTAAAAAATAACGTACGAGTCTATCTAAGACGTACGGATCTTTTCTTTTGACGTCAGAAATTCTGACGTAACAGCGCAATAGCCTTGAATGGACTTTATACGCCTTTCAAAAAGAGTATGATTTTGTATGCATGTTTAAAACTATTTATGTGGGGATTATAGTTTTGTTGTTATAACTATGAAGTCATGACCAATTTGAATGTTGCTCAATTTTAGGTGGAGGTGGTGAAAGTCTGACCCCTGCTGAAGAAGTTCTGCACCTCAGGCGACAAATGGCCAAACTGAACCGCAGGGTTATGGCATTGGAATTAGAAAATATGAATAGGCTTCAAAAAGAAAAAATTGTTGTAGGTTTTGGGATAGCTTATTTCCTCCTTAAAGTAATCGTATGGATGAATAGGGACTAAATGTACATAAAGAGGAGCATAATAATACTCTTATTATTCGTAGCAAGAAGCCTTACCATAGATTTTGGGATCTTCTTGATATGATCAAAATGACTGTTAGTAATATAACCGCTTTTTTTACCTGCAAGGATCGTCAACCAAAGACAAATTTATACAAGGAACAATGGGCTTACAGGCAAAAAAGGCTCTTATGCTTTAGTTCAACTCATTTACCCTTCGTATTTTTTTAATTATTGTTTTAAACGATTGTTAAATAAGTGTAAATTATTACAATTATATTAAATTCCTATATTTTAGGTATTTATGCATTATGTTTCATTGTATTGACATAGCAAATAAATATTGTTAAATTTAAAATGTTGTAGGGGTTTTTGTGTACCATTTCCTTAGGAAATCCGAGTTAGATAATTAAATGACTTAAATTTTACCTTTAATTAATCGGAATCGGCCTCCAGTAGGTAAAGCCATTCTGGGTATTGTGGCTAGGAAATAAATAAAAATATATGCCTGTTTTAGGCACTTCATCGCTGATTGACTGTTTTGAAACTATTTGAGCCAGATTCAAATAATTTGCTCACGGAAAAGCTCAAAACAATGATAATATGCACGATACAAATGGATGGATAGGATGGAGTCATATATGTAATATGGATGGAGTAATACAAATACTACGTTTACATTCACGTCGAAGTGGAAGTGACAGATTTCTGTTGCGCACTAAATAGGAAACGTTACCATTTACGTTAAAAAGTGCAGCGAAGCTAACACTAAGCCAATATCGAATTGCTGCTTGCAGACTGCAAGCATAGATTACAAATTGAGTTTGGAGATTAGGTTTAATTAAATCAGCTGTTTTGCTTTTGTTTATTCGTCAGAGCTTAATTCATTTAAAAGGGTTGAATAGATTATCATTTTACGTTTGTACAATTTTTTTTTATTTATTTTGGGCATGCTTTGGGTTACTTTTTGATGGATGCCCCTCGCAGCGAGCGGAAGACCATGCGTGAAATAAAAAAAAACAGCTTCCGAGGAGCCTGAAGAGCCTTGGGCTTGCCTTTTGAAATGCTAGTTTACCGATGTCTTTACGGAGCAATGAATCCATAGACATATATAGTTATATGAATCGGCCTGTGATACAACGGCCCGGGTTCGATTCCCCTTATTGTTTTTTTTTTTTAATTTCTTGAGGTTGTGTGTAAGAAGATTCTTTTCATTTTGGGCATGCCTTGGGTTAGTTTTTGTTGGTTGCGCCCCCGAAGCGAGCGGAGGGCCATGCGTGAAGTGTAATATTACACATTCTAATTGTTCTCTCTGACTGATTCTACGACTATATGTAAAACACACGCGCGCGCTAGCCCAGGACTCGTTAGGCGGTGGAATGCTCCTCGCAAGCAGTGTGATGTCCAGGCCAGGGTACCCGATTTAACTGAAGAAATGTAAAACTTTTAGTTAAATTTTAATCGTTCAAATGAAAAAAATAAATATTGGAAGTCATTTGCCCTTGGACTATAAATCCAAAAACCGATAGGAAATTCAAGTTCACTAGACACGGTTTTGCGCGCGGACTATTCCACCACTTAATTCGGCATTCATGCAGTTTCCCCCGAAAATCTTGATAAAAAGAACTCCATTGGTCAATAGGCGTTGCCAGAAATGTTCGTCATCCAAGTCGAGGACCTGAGTGAACCTTGCAGTGTTACCTTGAAAAGCAATTGAATGACCTCATTTTGGTCCAGAGTGGAAAAAATCCAGTTAAAACGCGAAGAGACGTTGTCGGCGGAAAAGAAGCGTCTTGCGTCATCACCAATGTTCTAATTGCTGCAGGCAAAAATTCCAGGTATTTCTGGGAGAACGACACGCCTCGAAAGTTGCGAAATATCACGCGTTTCGTAGGTGGCCGGAGATTCTGGATTTTTCTGGGGGACAAAACGCGTAAAAATTTCTGCTATAAAAGCATGATTATATCGAAGAAAAAGAAGTCTTATTCTCCAGTCCAGTTGCAGTGGGTCGCTATGCCCAAATTCAAAATGTTATAAGAAATATCAGATGTAGCGAGTCGGTGTGCTGAATTTCATTTAAAAAGTTAAATTAATAATTTTGTAGTGACCAAAAACCGAGAGTAGTGCCTTTCAGTTTAAGGGCTCGTGGAAATAACGAAATAAATAATTGAATTCATGACAACGATTCGAAAAGTAACGGGGTGAACCATCGTCGTTCATCGAGAGTTAAGATGTTCAAATCCAAGAAAAGGGAGCAACGGCGACAGGTTCCGAGTTCACGTTAGAGATAGACTGTAAGTTTAGTTATAAAAAATTGTTAGTATATTTGAAAACATTTATCGGTGACTGTTTGCAAGAAATTCATGAATAATTCAGTATCACATTTCAGTATTCGAGTTAGACAGCAAATCTAATCTTAAAGCATAAAAAAATGTTAGTATATTTGAAAATCTTTATTGTTGACTTTGTGCAAGAAATTCATGAGTTTCAGTAAAACATTTCAGTACTCGAGTTAGACTATAAGTGTAATTCTTAAAGCATAAAAAATTACTGTATATTCGAAAACATGTAGCGTTGCCTGTTGGCAAGAATTTCAGGATTGTTTCGGCAAATTTAACTAATGAGGCAGAGTGCCTGTATATTGGGAAACGTTTAATGTAGTATTCAATAATTTCAAGAGTAGCCCATTAAATAATTAATGTTATAATACTTCGCCTTTTATTTAATTAATTCACTGCAGACAAGAATATCGCTGGCCGAAATTATTTTATTATTCCATATTTTTGACTGGCTAGGAAAATACAATCTTTTAGGAAAGTTGCTACACTGAAAAAAATTCACAGTGTCTAATTAATAATACCAGTGTCATTTTCATTTATTGTGCCAGTTCTGATTGTCTGACGCTGTAGATACGAGGTCATATTAAAAATTTAAGCGAATAAATTTAGCCACCATAAAAAAGCTCCCTTTCACTTATTTTATCAATTTCAAAACATCATTGATGGGGCTTATATTTATTTAATTATATTTAATATACTTGAGAATAGAAAGTAAGTGCTGGTAAGAGGCATAAAGTGGTTTTCAACTAGGTAGCGGAATATGGGTGGTTGCCCATATGTAAAGGAAATTATTTTACGTCGAAATTAGGGTGTCAACACACTGGTACTGCGAACCCGTTTACAGCTAATGAACAAAGATTGACGAAACGGCCGAAAAATACAGTAAGTAAAGGATTAGGGTAAATCGGCGTTCATTACAGCAGTCTGTAACCCAAGAATTGTAAAAAATAGGATTGCCAAAACTCATAGGACATAACTTAGATTATGAAAGGGAGGGGATACCGCGCACTGCATTCAGGCAAGGTTATTGATCTGTTACCGAAACCGACAAGACGCCATTGCTTTGGTGCAAAACAAAGGATTTGGTACGATCGTGTTTTATTGTGATAATTTGTGTTTTTGAAGGGTTTTGTGTAAAAAAGTGTGTTTTGCATAATGGTAGGGTGTGCAGCTTATGGTTGTAAAAGCTACAGCAGTTCAAAGGACCCAGGAGTTACGAAGCACAGGTAATTAACAAGTGACATTTTTTGGCAGTGATCCGTTTTCTCAAATATTTCAAAAACTAATTATTTTATAGCAATATCTTCTAAATGTGATTTATAATATGCTATTATGAAGCCGTTAATTATATTGCAGATTATATTCTTGCTATTTGTAATTAGTACATTAGCTTTTTATGTACATGTTCCTTACTTTCTCCAGTGGCGTAGAGATTGATTAAAGATAATAATAATTATTCAGATTCACCACTTACAAATTTATTTTATAGAAAGTGGTTTGTGTGGTGTTATTTCTCTCATTGTTTTTGTTTTGTGAATTTCAGATTTTCCAAGAATGTTGAGAGACGGAATGTTTGGGTTAATAATATGAAACTTGTTCATTTTTAACCATATAGCAATGACAGGCTTTGTTCCAAACATTTTAAACCACGTTTTTTGTATCGGAACAGATCAAAAAGTGTGTCTGTTAAATGAAGCAGTCCCGACCATATTCCAAGAACTTCCCAGATATCGGCAACCAAAAATGGTAAGTGGTTTCCTGGTTATTTATAGATATAAGGCCATTACATTAACCGGACATTATAATAAGAGTTATTCAAAAATTCATTAAATTATCTTTTTTATTGCTGTGTTTGCATGATGGGCATATTATGTACTTGTAACTCGACTAGTAAATATCATACATTTATATGTTTTTAACATTTATTGTACACTACAAAAACATTGGGCGAAAGTGTTCTGCACTAAATTATAGCACATTATATTATTTCAAATTATATCTAGCGTTTTTGCGATTATTTATTATTGCTTAATGCAGGGAAAAAAAGGAGTCGTTGTGAAAGTTGGGAACCAACCTCGTCAGCAGCAGCCAAGACTGATACCCTTGCTGATTCCCCACGGAAGATAAAACTAAGGAAGCAATTGTTTCACCAAGTTGCTAAAAGTAAGTAAGTCGCTGAAGAGCAAATAAATATGGCTTCATCTCATCCTATTGACATTTGTGAACCTGCTGAAAGTTTGGAATCTATTTGGAAGGATCATGATTATATCATGAATAATTCCATTATAAGTACGTGTTCCTTGCAAATAGTACAATATATAGCTGCTTTTGTTTCACATACCTAAATTAAAACGTACAGTAAAATGTGAAACTTGTATTAGAGCATTGATTGGTAATAAACCAGATTTTCTGAATTCTTTAATTTAATTTAAAACTGGGTGGTCTTACATATCCTTCAGATGATGTTATTAATATTTGCTTCAAATTCGAGCATTATTTAAGAACAAATGAAAATAATTTGCATAGGAAATATTTTGTGCTAGCGCTCACAATCAAAATTGTATCTAGTGTTTTAGGAACTAATGTTTTTAAGTGTTTGGAAACTGATGGTTTAGAAAATGAAGTTAACCATATATACTTCTTAATAAAGTATGTAAGTATGTACAAATAATTTAAATGTAAGAATTCATTTTGTTGCAAAAAGTAAGACCCACAAGTGATGGACTCTGTGCGAAGTAAATTTACAAAATGAATTTCATTAAAAGGCCAATAAAATAAGATTGTATTATAAAGTAAGCTTAAAATCAAGTGTTAGATAAGTAATAGTTGATAAATGTGAGTAGTTCCTCAGATTTCAACTATAGTTGTCAGATGTCCTGAATTTGAGCCTCACATTCCACTATCCTGCGAAGACCTCTTCCCTTCCAGCATGCCCAATGTCCTGGATTCCATGAATGCTCAAATTATTCTTCTTGGGAATTATTTACCATTCCGTTTCACTTAAAATTTCCCTTACAGCGACCACGGAGCTGGGTCCCAGTCACCTCTACCGCCACCGCCCTCTTTCGTTAACCTGCTACGCTACTTGTTTGTATTATTGTATTTGTATTTAAAATTTGCAGGGTTCTATTTTAATTAGGTGCTAATATAAAAATTGGATGACACAGTGAAAGGTGGAAAACTATTTTAAGGCACGTGCCCACCCCCGGGCTGAGTCTATTTCCAGCTATCGAAACATTACTGACTATTTTTCCAGCAATAAAAAGTTACCTCTCCGTCTACCAGAAAGAACATATTTCCGTGACCTACAGCGTTTTTTTTCTGTAAGTTGTTTTGATAACACTGAAAATTACTTTTGAAATGAAACAAAAACTTGAACAAGTCTATGATATTTTAAATTCTCTAAGACAAAAAATTAGTCAAAGGATAAATGACAAGTTCTTTGGTTTTCTTGCAACAAACTTTCAAAAAAAATGTCTCTTAATGAACAAAATAAAATAAAGGGGCCCCCTTTTCAAAATGTTATAAAAATGTACTTGATTATCTTGACTTACACCAAAGAGTCCTCAATTATTGATTGCATTAATGTAGAAATATTAGAATTTATGAAGTGTTAAGTTTAATAAAACATGGCCTTCTTAATATGCGTTTGTCCTTCCTTTTTCAACTCTGTGTCCTGTAATTCTCAAAATTAAACATGACAACCATAATTTCAACACCAAGCTCAGGTATCAAGAGCCAATTAATTTTAACAGATATTAGCATATATTTAAAAGAGCTAAATCTGTAAACTAAATAATGTTGACATGTTTATTTTGTAGATTAGTAGTAGGATTTATGCTGTAAGGACCTTTCTGTTCACATTTAATTGTAATAGGATATCTAGCAATCCTGGCATGTTAAGTTGTTGTTTTTGGTTTGGCTCTCAGTTGTAAATGATAATAAATTTTCGGAAAATAGATTCTTATCGGAAATTAGCAAGTTTTCCTTTTAACAGTATTATTTGTTTTTTTATGTTCAATAAAAACGTTTTTATCTATGGTCTTTCATTCCTATTTATTTCAATTCTTAATAAGTTTTTTCCGAGTTTAAATCTCCATGCTACGCCACTGGCACTTTGGCTATATTTTAATTACATTGGGGTTTGGAACCTTCGGCAACATGCACTAAAACAGAGTTTTATCCACAATACCGAAACAGAATATTTGCACTCGACGCGCGTTTCGCTAACCATGTCAGCATCATCAGGAGATGATTAAAACTAAAATTAAAATCTACCTAACTCCCTTTTATACTACTGTTTGCTTAATCAAGCGGAACTAAACAGAACCAATCCTGGGATCCCGCTAGTCACGCTTGATCAACCGATACAATGGACTATACGGAATAGGCCCTCTATCTCTATTTAAACTATTCTTACATTTAATAATTTCCATACTTTCATATGCGTCTAATAATCTCATGTCAGTTATATTATGAATTAGTTTTAAATTTTTAATTGTTATTCTATGATTATTATCAAAAGCATGCTCGACAACACTTGATTTTTCTGTTCTACCATACTTTAAATGAGCTATATGTTCTTTGAATCTCGTCTGTATATATCTTCTAGTTTGCCCAACATATTTTTAGTTACAATCCATACATCCAATTTCATATATTCCACTTCTTTCTGCTATGTTTTTAATTATTTTTTAGGTTATGTTTGTAAAAAGTTTTTTTTTCATGATTTTGGGTATGTCTTGGGTTAGTTTTGGTTAGCACTTGGTTAGTTCCTATAAAAATAACTTAATTATTGCCGACATTCGGCCAATCGCCGAAGGTCACCAGAAAAGATCAAATCAGACCGCTGCCTGAAGACGGAAGACGTTAGTATAATTGATAGTTATGAGATGACATAACAGGATACATTCCCCATAGAAAATAGAATATAATATATTAAACAATGCATAAAAATCCATTGTAATCTGTACCTTTATCTCAAATAAATTGAATACACAGTAATCCTATCTCATCTTGTTTTACATCAATTTTATGAAAATTGACTAACGGTTGTCTGAGGACATTGAAGTTTATCAGTGTTGGATAATTAACCGGCTGAACATATTTTTAACTTAACCATGCGGGATACAAAATCTGTAGGGCTGATGATGCGCTCGAATGATTGTATGATAAAATCCGCTGACCGTTACTAGTTGCAAGTTCATAATTGCCTGTGCTGTTCTCTATAGTTTTTATAATTTTTTTAATGTCTGCATAATATTTTCTAAGTTCAAGTTCAAACTTAGGACAAGGTGATAATTAATTAGCAGTTTAATATTTTAGTAGTTCACACATGCTCCCTTCCTGATAACGTTGGACTCCAATGTTTGCCAAAACCCCTACGTGTTAAAAACAAAAGGGAAATACCTCAATTCCAGAAAGCACATCGCATTTTACAATATAGAATAATTTACAATACTTCATATGACCAGTGGTCTTGTTACGTTCTGGCTCCCATTTGCAAGTCCATTCCTTGCAGTCTTGACCTAATTATGGTGGTGCAATGCCCCTACTCGGGAAGTGAGGATCTGTTCGGCGAGACTGTTACAGGTTGCCATTGTTGCCTTTTGTACATGTAACAAGAAAATGTATATTTATAAACTTATCTTAATATAAAATTGTTTGTCATCTTCCACAGACTGGTAACTGAAAATAGTTTCTTGACCTTCTTGCATTTAAAATCATTTACAATATTTATAAGATGGCTCTATCTTTGAACCATAAAAAATAATTCGCTAATACTTATGCCTTTATTACTACAATTAAAGTTTATTCAATGTATTCTTAATTATGTTTAAAAGTGCCGGTCTATCTAAAACTAGCAACAGATCCAGCAAGATATAGCAGACAATTAAGAAAGGGAATAACCACGATATTTAACAATTCATTTTAATTTTCACTCTCATAATATGTATACAGCGTGTCCCAGGATAGGTGTTACAAGAGGACAAATGGTCCAAAAAGCTTTGAGTTGCTAACTCATGTTTTGGAATCAAGCCCTGCATAGTCCAAAATAACACTGTTCAAAACATTACTCAAAATGCCATTATACAAGGCGTGTTATAATTACGTCTGAAAATTTGCTTCAATATTTTACCTTTATTTGAACAATTAGCGACAAATTTAATTAGGAAAAGTTGTTTAGTACTAATTATGCACTAATCTCAAATATTGTGTACTTTTGTTGCACCTTAACTTTTTAGCTGCTGGAAAAATATGTCCCATTTAAAATAAGGTAAACTTTGACTACATGTTAAATACCTGATATCGTTATAATGACAGTACTGTTTGACATTTCGTGCATAAAAATTAGTACTAAACAACTTTTCCTAATTAAATTTGTCGCTATCTGTTTAAATAAAGGTACTTTATTTAAGAAAATTTTCAGACCTTTAATTAGAACACGCCTTGTATAATGGCATTTTGAGTAATATTTTGTACAGTGCTATTTTGGACCATGCAGGGCTTGACTCCAAAACATGAGTTATCTACTCAAAAGTCTTTAGACCATTTGTCCTCTTGTAACAACACCTATCCTGGGACACGCTGTATATAGTAGACGTTGTCCGGACGCTTGTTCATAAGTTACCGACACAAGCAGACGCTCGCATGGGCGACTAGAATATAAATGTAGTTGTTTTTTATGCGTTGGGTTAGTGTTGGGTAGTTTTTGCTGGTTGCGCCCCATAGCGAACGAGGCGAGCTCAGGGCCAGACATGAGGTAATCAAATATTTGAATAATGAAACGTAACAGACGATTCCGAGACCCCGATCACAGGCCTTCAGAGTTGCTCGCGCATTACTTTGTTGACAAACACCATATCTTTATGATCCAGCGAATTGCTTTCAAGTGGTCTCGTAGCTTAGTGGTTGGATGCTGTGCTTCTGATAATTCCATTCCAGTGGCAAGACATCCTTTTTTTTAAGTTATGTTTGTGTAAGCTCACTAAAGAATGCACTTATTTAGACAAATAATATTTCTATTAAACTCTGAAACTACAATAATTAACGTATTTATAATTTAAATCGAGAAATATCCGGAACGAAAATATTGCTTTCTATAGCCGAACCGTGATATCAGACTACTCCTTGTATTTTCTTGTACCTATTTTTCGCTATCGGATGACGCAACCTGAGTAAGTAAAATCGAATCATTTCATTTATTTTCGAAGGCATCAGGTGCGTTACATTTGTAAGAAGATTTTTCTTGATTTTGGGCATGTCGTGGGTTAGTTTTGTTTGGTTGCGTCCCGGAGCGAGCAGAGGGCCATGAGTGAAGTAAAAATGAAATGTAAAACAACTTTAAAGGCCAAGACGCAACACCGCCTCATTGATACGACGGCCCGAGTTCGATTCCTGTAGATGTTTTTTTATTTTTTTTTGCAAAGCTATGTTTGTTGACTTTTAAATTTGGGTTAGTTTTGTTTGGTTGCACCCTGGAGCAAACGGAGGGCATTGCATGAAGTGTGAATGTAAAACAACAAATCTAAATTCATATGCTTGTTAACAATGTAATGCGCGCGCAGCAGTGAAGCCTTGTGATGTGGTACAGACAACTGGAAGTTGTATAAATGCCCAAACCTGTATTGTTCCCAAACACAACTCAGTTAAGGCCTTTGACAAGCTTGTCAAAGGTTAAAGGCCTTGTAATCACACCAAGCTTAAGTTTTTACGGGCTCAATACTGCTAATGATTTTAACCTCACAGCACTTTGAACTTCTTCAGCTATTTATTTGACAAACCAGGGGTCACGAATGTCACGATATGCCATATGGTTGCGAGCACAAAAGTGGTTGCGAGCTAGACAACGCGTAGTCCCTATGGAATCGAGCTGGCAATTGCCTAGAAGCAAAGCCATCAACCCAGCCCATACAGAAAGAAAGAAACTCAGTTACGGTCAACTACTTACGTTACGTGGCACGTGCACGTGGACGTAGACAGAACCTAATAACCTAACAGTGTTGCCAATTAGCGTGTAATTACACGCTTTGTGTGCGTTTTGATCGCCTTGCGTGCATTTTTCGAACACTCTCAAAAAGCGTGTATTTTGTGTGTAATTTCACAAAAAGCGTATAATTTGCGTGTAATTTTGTAATTTGAAAAACCCTTTTGTTTTTTTATGGCTCTCCAAGCCAAAGCCACGGCCACTTCTTTACCGAAATACCATTGCTATCTATTGTAATAAAAAATAAATAGGACTAGACGTGCTTTCCTGTTCTGATTTACAAATTCAACGACATCTGTCGGGCTATGACCTACTATACGGCACTTCAGTTTGCAGTTTTGTCATTTCCATCAAGGCTTTGCATTTATCTATTTTCCATATATTTTTTTTACGTATATGCTATTTTCTATTAAGTAAGTGTCGTGACTGTCGTGTTAGCACTGTCACCACCTAAACTTGATGGGCATGGAACTCCCCATGGAATTTTGGTACTTACTACTTTGTTCACTGTGTGCATAGTATTATTTGTTGTTTGTTCGTTTTTGGTTTTACTTATTCCTTTCGTTGTGCTATGCATTGTGCGGCTTATATTAGTGTTATTTGTCATTTTATTTTTGTGTTTAATATCAAGAATTTGAGAACTAGATCCTTGTAACAATTTTTGGTAACCTAAACATGAGATAACGAAAAAAGTAATAGATTCTTTTTCCTTTGGAAATAGCTTAATAGAAAGTACACGATTGTAATAGATCTTACTCACCGATCTCCATATAGATCGGTGATCTTACTATTATTGTAATAGGGGTGGCAACACTAGTCACCACGACTGTTACGTGGCAGTTGTGACAGCACAAAACTTTAAACCTGAGCTTTATCCACAATACCGAAACAGAATTTTTGCACTCGACGCGCGTTTCGCTAACCATGTTAGCATCATCAGGAGATGATTAAGATTAAGTCTTGGCTATGTGTGTAAAAAGTGTGTATTTATGAAACTAAAAGCGTGCAATTTGAACAGACCATCGTGATCGTGTAATTTCACAAACCTTAAAGCAAGCCGTGCATGCAACGATCTGAGAGCCCCCTGGAGTACATACTCGACATACAGCCCTAGAAATAGTATCTCTATCCATCAGGTGTAACTTATCTGGGATGGGTCGCCCCAGCTCTAACTAAGCCGGATAGAGATCTTTACTGGCTGAATTTTCTTACGAAAAAGGCCATAATTGAAAATAGACTAGACTCATAAGTATATGACTCAGTGTTGCCAATTAGCGTGCAATTACACGCTTTGTGTGCGTTTTGATTGCCTTGCGTGCATTTTTCAAACACTCTCAAAAAGCGTGTATTTTGTGTGTAATTTCACAAAAAGCGTATATTTTGCTTGTAATTTGAAAAACCCTTTTATTTTTTTTACGGCTTTCCAAGTCAAACCCACGGCCACTTCTTTACCGAAATACCATTGCCATCTATTGTAATAATAAAAAATAGGACTAGACGGGCTTTCCTGTTCTGATCTACAAATTCAACGACATCTGTCGGGAGTTTGCAGTTTTAGTTATTCATCGAGGCTTTGCTTTTATCATATACTTAGTTTATAT
>MU193465.1:327-23508 GCA_016904865.1 Pissodes strobi | reverse complement strand
AAAGAACTAGATACGCAAAAGGCATCAGGATCGGACGGAATACCTGCTATCGTGCTAAAGAACTGCGCCAACGAACTAACACCCGTTTTTTCCAGGCTTTTTTCTCTTTCTTACGGAAAAAGGCAAGAAAACCACGCCCTCAAACTATCGCCCAATTGCCTTGCTTGCAATAATCTTCAAAGTCATGGAACGTGTAGTCAACCAGCAACTACTCAAGTACCTCGAGAACAACAGAATAATCAGCGGTAATCAATACGGCTTTCGCAAAGAGAGATCGACAGGAGATACATTGGCCTATGTCACTCATATATGGAGTAGGGCAATTGAGAACTACGGAGAGTCTCGAGCGATTGCGTTGGATATTTCAAAGGCATTCGACAGAGTTTGGCATGACGGACTACTCAACAAACTACCGTCCTTCGGACTGCCAGCCTCTCTCTGCAGCTGGCTTGCCAGTTTCCTTAAGAGCCGATCTCTGCACGTTGTAGTCGATGGATACATCGCGGACACATTCACCATCAACGCGGGCGTGCCTCAGGGCGCAACACCTTCACCAACTCTGTTTCTTATCTATATTAATAACCTGCTGACCGAAACAAATAATCCTGTTTACAGTTTTGCAGATGACATTACCCTTGTCTCTCACCTTAGATCAGAAAAACCCTTACCAGCGACTGAGACTCATCACCGCAGACAGGAGCAGATTACAGCAATTAATCAAGACCTGGAGAAGGTTCACACTTAGGGCGACCGACATTTGGTCCAGTTCAATGCAGCAAAGATCCAAGCAGCCACGTTTACCAAGAGAGCCAATACAGCGGGCCCTGACATCATTATGGCAGGATCGACTATTCCTTCATCCTCGGACTGCTGGGTGTCTCGGTTAACAGCAATATCTCCTGGTATTACCATGTTGCTAACATCGCAAAGTCAGCCTCTCAGAAGCTTGGTGCGCTATTTCGCAACAAAAAACTCTATACACCGCAGCAGTTGCTATTGCTCTACAAAGCGCAAATAAGACCGTGCTTAGAATATTGCTCACATATCTGGGGTGCCGCACAAAAGCACACCCTAAAGCTGCTGGATTCCATTCAGAAGAGAGCTGTGCGTCTCGTCGGCGACCCGGAGTTGACCCGGATTCTAGATAGTCTGGAACACCGCAGACATGTACCCGATATATCTCTGTTTTACAGATACTTTCACGGCAGATGTTCCCAGGGTTTGACCCGCCTCATCCCTCCCCTGGTAGCTCCTGTCAGACAGTCACGACAGACGGCAATAACGCACCAGTTCGTCGTACATCTGGAAACTCCTAGAACATCGCTTTACAAGAACTCCTTTGTCTGGCGCACTGCATCATTGTGAAACTCACTCCCAGGACATCTGTTTCCCACTAATTACAACTTACAAATATTCAAGAGCCGTGTCAATCAACATCTTCGCACACACACCGCTCGTGGAGCGCCATAGGTTCTCCCTTTAGTGCGTGTGCCACTGGCATAAAAAAAATAATCAGAGATTGCTTCCTGCAATCATCCTTCACTGAGGCGGTGGAAATAAAGAGTTGTATCTGGATTTATCATGAATGCATTTCATGCAGTTTTTTTTCTCACTCCGTAAAACAATTCAACGTTGTCACTGCCGGTGAGTGCATGAAAAGCAGGAATAGTCTGAGACGTGGGTGATCCTGAAAATATGCGCTAAATTAGGTCGTTAATAAGCAAAAGTAGTTAAATTTAACTTTCAAAAAAATAATCTCTCACCTAAAAATTCGCATATTTCATGGATTGCTGTAAATTTCCATTGCTTGCTAGTAGGATGATGTATCCAGAGCTCAGGCAAATCGGGCAGTGGAGAAAACCAGGCACACCCTAGAGTTTTAATGTCTGTATCACTAGCTCTTATCATAACTCTATTCTGGCCCTAGAGTACTGCATCAGCTACGTGAACAAAAATCCACGTGTCTGCTTCCTTATGATTACAAGGAGCCAATAATGTTGCATTGACACCGATACGATTTGTTACAACACTTTCAGCCTTCGTGAAGATCAAAAGACAGCCAGATGGAGTAGTGCAAGTGGGAATCGCGTCCGCGAGAAGTCCGAAAAGCTCAATCTTGTTTGCATGGTGCCGCAGGAAATCTTTCCAATTCTTGGGAATTTTGGTTTCAGTCGCAACCCGGATTCTTTGTCCTTGCCCTCGTTTTTCTCTGGTCATTTCCTTAAGACTAGATTCCGAAGACCTGGAATAATAGAAAATTACAGATAAGCTTTCTTTGGAGATTGCGTGTTAATTCAGGAAAAGGACAACTTACGTGTCCCACACGACGTCCAGTCTAGAAACTGACATACTTTCTCTGGAAATGAAGGGGAGAAATACTTGACTATCGTAGTTACCAAAGGGCACGCACATTCCAGGTTGCAGTACGTGGATGGTTCTTGCCCCGTCTAAAATTTTAACATCTATGTCTGGTGCGGACGTACTCTCAGATGTGCGCAGTGGGATCAAGCATTTGTTTTTAAGGTCCTCCTTTGAAGATGTCCTTATTAAGCCGCTCTCATTGAACAAAGCCGGCTGTTTTAAGGGTGAAATCTTTCGCATCGGTGACTATGTGTAGTCGGGCTCTTTTCACTGCATCTAATCGCAACTTAAAAGCGATCCCACCCACACAAAATGGTCTGAATCTACACAAGCAGCGAGTGTCATACCAGGCTCAAGTATGCAGTCAATTAAAGCAACCAATTCAGATATTACCTTCGCCTGCGGTCTGGGGATGGGATAAAGTGCTGGATGGTTGAGATCCAAAATGGCGAACACTAGACATCATTTCCAAGTCCCGTTCGGTGCAAGTGTAAGGCCCTGGAAATTGCAGCTGCAAACAGAACAATGTGAAGTGCTACGAATTTGGCAAATATGTGTTCAAAAATTGATTTTAATATTTAAGGTTATTTCATTCTCGGCGTACGTCAGTTTTACTAAAAACTTAATTAATTTATTTTTGTTGTTCGGTTAACAAATAATTTTGCTTTTAAGTACTCTAGTCAAACAAAAGCTGCGGCCTTTTACTAAAATGATAAAGTTTTTACTTTGCAATATTACCAAATAATGGTTTGCTAAAGCAAAATATTAAATACACGTTTACTGTGCATTTTATGTATAGTGACTTTACCCGCGCCTCCACCCCCACCATCTATGACGACAGCGACGTAACATTGTACTCGTTTGTTTTTACAAAAATTACCCATTTATATATTAGCATATTGTAATCTACTAAAATGCATAAGCTACTAAACAAATATCACCCTGTCGCAAGCTTGAAGTTGAACTTGGAAATTGTTATATAAACATTAAAAGCAAACTATAAACAACGCGAGCAATCAACGGGAGCGACTTTCAACCTTAAGCATGCCATGATCATCACTTCACTCACCTACAGCTCCCAAGGTTAGCCATTTGACGACTGCCTTCTGGGTTCTATCCGCTCTTAAAGTTAGCCATACGGCTGCTTTAGGTTCTAGTCCATTCCTTCCAAACCTGGTACCGGTTAGTCATTTGACGACTGCTAGGACCAGTGGTTTCACAACCTCCATAGTGAAGTCCTGACAAGAAGTTTTGTCAGAGTGTTGAGAAAGAAAATGTGTCTAAATAGTCAGCTAAAAAGTTTAGTGAAATCTTTTAGTGCTCTTAAATAAAACCCAACTCTTAAGAAAAACTATAAATTATAAGACAGTAAACAAAGACCTATAAAGAGTACCTCAAATCGAGAAAACATGCGCACCGTAGTAATCGGGTATAATAGAATCTCATTTTTCTGATCAATAATTATTGTTAAAGTTTTATCGTTAATACATTGTTATTATTATAAACTAAACGTGCATATTTTATCATCTCTTGTTACCCCACGTAACTCGGTCCCAGTCTACCTCAGTTACCCCCCGGCACGCTAAACAAGGCGTGTCCTCACGAGTAGAACATCCAGTGGTAGATTAAAGGAAGCATTGAGATCCCGTCATTGTACTAATCGCGACGCGGCTCTTCTCTGAGAACTTATTCTTTAAGAAACACGCTACCCCCCAAACTATTCGTGACAATATTATAGGGTTATTGGTGTGAGTTTTGGTATCAAACGTATCTATAGTTATGTTTTGGGTGTGAGGAGTCCTAATCTGTTCTCGAAATTAGAGTCGGATGGGCCGTTTTGAAGGTACATGCCTTTTTCCGAACAAAAGCGCTGTTTTTAGCTTGGGAGGGAGGTAACCGCTACCCACACCACTTGGCGGGGGGTACCGTCGGCGTCATGATAACACTTCTTAAAAATTACCTATGGACTAGTGCTACATACGTGCAAAAGCGCATCCCGACTAAATGAAATGTAAGGTTGGTCTGAATATGTACCGTTAACATCAGGACTATTCTTTATATTTGCGATCGTTGTTGGGCTTAATTTTGTTGCATCTGGGGCTCGCCTTATGACATTCTCAATTTGAAGTGCGATTCCGTTTCGAACTTGTTCCTATTTAAAATTATCAGTTGCGATTGCTCATTATATCTATTATATCTTTTTCTGGCCATTATTTAATTCGAAATACCTTTCGAGAAGTTAACAAACTAATGTTTTTGATTGGAAACTTCACATAACCAAGTAGGTATATACAAAATAAATATCGGACACCATTTTTTTTTAAGTTTGTTGTCACCGCTGTTGGGAATATACTAAACAAAGATAAACAAAAATGACGTCATTACAAATGGATATAATTCCGACTTTAAGTTTGAACTTGAAAAATGTTATGTAAACATGCAGATTAAACATAAAGGTAAAAGAAGTCATAGTGAGACTTAACTTGCATCCACCTTGCAGTAAATATTTCGATACAAATTCTCGAGCGGACCATCAGTCCAGCAGACTTTGCCTCACATCAAATACTTTCATCCAGTTACCAGGGGCCAACGTACACGTATGTCCTAAACCTGTAACCCGAAGCATTAAACTGGCAGCCAAATTAATTCTGGTAAGGCCTCTCTCTGGTTCGTGTCCCCCCAAACCAAAAATTCTGCGCCAGTGCTCATATGCAAGGACACTTACGGAAGCCTCCCTGCGAGCTTCTCACCTAAAATAACAAAGTCGAAGCTAACATAATATCATAGTTAAATCTGACAAGTAGTTAAAGTTAACTAAGCTCTGATCAAGATAAACTAGGCTACGGTTAAGACGCTAAAATATATACTACTAAACATAAACACAATACAACTCTTAAAAACTTTTATTATTTATAGTGGCCAAGCCTTAAAATCAATTCAAGCATACCTTAACGAAAACTGATGTGCATTATAATTATTATCGAGTCGAGTGTAAATTCATTAGGTTATTGTCAATAAGTTTTTTATTGTTTTTGCCTGTTGTGCATTCTTACTGGCGATGACGTAGATCGATCCTACCTAAAGCTACCCTCTCGGCATCCAGCAGATGAGATTGAAATCGTGACAAGGTCTGTCTCTAAAATTAACTGCGAAGAATGATTGATGGTCTGTAATACGAATTGACAAACACTTTTGCTTTTACACCTTTAGGAGGAAAATCCTATTGTAGCATGAAGTTCAAAAAAAAAAGAAGCAAAAATCAAAACAGTTTAGCATTTAGATCCACTGCTGGATCTGGGCCTCCTCCGTTTGTAGTACTTCGGTCTCGACGAGACTAGTCTCGGTCTCGTCTCGTCTCGTCTCGAAATTTGAGACCGATACCGAGACGACACTACGAATTATAACTCGAGACCGAGATCGAGACTTCAAGGTTCGAGACCGAGAGTCTCGTCACGTCAGTCTCGATAGTCTCGAGTGTTGAAATAAAAATAATTTATGTAGGATAGTACAAAAGTAATGTTTTTTTTTTAAATTATAGGTAACGTACAAAAAATGAAAAATATTTAAGTACACGAAAATCAAAGAAATCTAGTTTACTAGTTGCCTACCTATATTTATGAGTAACAGAAAAAAAATATTTTCAAAACAGGTCTTATATACGAGTAGTTTATAATAATTTCAAATTCACCCGCCCGTCGGGGATTTACCTAAAAACTATAGACTAGCCGGAGGAGCGTTACTATGCAGTTTTTTTTTTTTAATTTTAATATGTTTATTTAGTTAATTTTAGTTAATTTTAGTTAATTTTAGTTAATTTTAGTTAATTTTAGTTTATTTTTTCTTATAAAAAAGTAGTGTACTTACTAAGTAAAC
Source organism: Pissodes strobi (assembly GCA_016904865.1). Taxonomy (NCBI): domain Eukaryota; kingdom Metazoa; phylum Arthropoda; class Insecta; order Coleoptera; family Curculionidae; genus Pissodes; species Pissodes strobi. Next base: position 17,274 of record MU193465.1, on the reverse strand, counting down.
TTAGTCCTTTCAAACAGAATCCTTCACTTGCAGCCAATATGGCCAAATGATTTTATATCTGAGCACATAACTTTAAGACACAATAGTTGTTTTATGCCTCCAGTTTGTCCTGCAGATGTGGTAGCTTTAATCAACAATCTAAAATTTTCAGGTGCCGCAGGTTTTGATGAAATCTCTAATAACTCCTTGCAGAAATGCAAGTCTGTTTTGTGTAGTGTTTTAGCTTTTATTATAAATTTATCTTTGAAGAAAGTAGTTTTTCCTGACAGGTTAAAAGTAGCTAAGGTACTCCCTTTGTTTAAAGGGGGTGACAGCAATGCCCATGCTAACTATCGTGCTATAAGTTGGTTGTCAACTTTCTCAAAGATTCTCTATCTACTTTTTTTGCCAAATATAAGATATTAAATAGGTACCTCTCACATCTCAAAAAGCAGAGAAACAGCATTATGCGAGTTTCAAAACCATATTGTGGATGCTCTTGACAAGGAAAATGTGTCTTAGGGTTATTTATTGATTTTTCCCGTGCCTTTGATTATGTCGATCACAGCATTTTATCAGAAAAACTTTATAGGTATGATATTAGAGAACATCATTGGTATTGTTAAAGTCTTATTTTCATAATAGAAGCCATGCAAGTAGTAGCAATGAGTAACGAAAGGAGTCAGCCTAGTTTAATAACACAGGGGATCTATCCTGGGGCCTTTTTTATTTTTAGTTTATGCTAATGATCTTGTGTTTTTTTATGGAGAAGATATGTCCTGATATAAGGGTTGTATTTTATGCGGATGATACCAATGTTTTGATTGGAGGTGATAACTTGGAGGCTCTTGGAGTGATGGCAGAGACTGTGTATAACAATATGGTCTGAGAAAAACAAATTATGCCTTAATAAAGATAAACCTAACCACTGCGGTGTATGAAATGTTCACTTGGAGGTGTTGTTTTTCACTATGCTGTGTTAGCATTTTAATAAGTATTGCACAGACCTGTGTCAATTTTACTACATTACGTGTGCTTTATACACCTAATTACACTATCTCGTGAAATAATATTACAGGGTATCCCATAAATTACGAAATTGTTATAGTATTGATTCAAAAATATTGTTTAAATTAGCAAAGTTAAAGTATTTTTCATTATCCTTTAGAATCTGATGTCTAATTTAGTGGGACACTCGTTATTTTTACAACCTATTTTTTTTTCAGCTGTAATAATACAAATTTTAGAGGATAATTTCAATGCAAACGGTGCATTTAGTACAGAGAAGACAATATACGTTTTGCATTTTATTTTTTATTTTTTTTTAACAATTTATTCAATTTTACAGCACAATAAATTACAATGAGCTATTTATTACCTCTCAAATCAGTGCTTCTAGCTCTGGCCTCGAGAGTTTACACTTGTTACAATATTAGCGGACTAGATTGTTTTTAACTTAAGTCTAAGTGATGTCTTAACTTTTTCACAAACAAATGAAAGCAATTCACATTTTTAATAATTACAGGCAATCTGTTATACACTTTTGATGCTTTAATAATTGGATTATTTAAACCTATGTTTGATCTGGTATACATTTGATAAATATTATTTTGACCACTAGTTCCGTATCCATGGACCTCATTATAAAATAAAATTGTAGTATTACACTTTTGTGGTTTATTTATTATCTTGAATATTAATTTCGATTGTTCCAACTCTAACACCCTACTGAGCCTCCAGACACCCAACTCCCCATATAGATCGTCCGTGTGTGCACGTCTCTCATAACCGTAAATAACTTTTAAAACCTTATTTTGTAAAATTTGCATTGCATTAAAATTTGTACTACCACACATACTCCACACGGGAAGCAAGTACCTGAATTGGTTCAAAAAAATGCATGATATACATTATTTTTACTCTTAATGGACAGATAGTCTCTACACCTAAAAATAATTGGAATCATTGGAACAATCTTTTTAGAAATACTGTGAATATGTTCCGACCAATTAAAATTTTCATCAACGTGTAATCCCAAGTATTTCATTACCGATACTCTTTGTAATATATAGTTATCAACTTTAATTTCTATGTCTCCAACTAATTTATTATTTTGTTTGAACAACATATACTTTGTTTTTTCAATATTGATTTTTATCCTATTAGAAAGTAGCCACTGCATGTAGACCTGAAGATCAGCACTGACTATTTGATTGAGATTTTTTCCGTCCGAGTCTGTATATACTAATACCATGTCATCTGCAAATGTGAAGTACCGAGCCTTAAGATTTGCTCTTTTTAAGTTCAGTACATAAAGGGAATAGAGGAGAGGACCAAGGACTGACCCCTGTGGTACCCCATATGTGTTTGTTAATGTTTTACTACATACACCCTTATGATTGACGTACTGAATTCTTCATTTATAGATATGATTGAATTATATTATAAATTTTACCTCTAAAGCTCATGTTTTCTTGCTTGTCCAACAGGATGTCAAAACTCACAACGTCAAATGCCTTCTTGAGGTCCACAAACACTGCAATAGCCACCTGTTGGTTATCCAAAGCTTTGGATACATGGTTCACAAGGTCTACTGTGGCACTTAGCGTGCTGCTATTTTTAACAAAACCATACTGGAACTCGTCTACAGAAATATATATTTCCATAAATGCCAACATCCGTTTCTTTATTAGCTTCTCGATAATTTTTGAAAATACGCTTACAACAGATATTGGCCTGTAATTATTCATAAGGTTTTTTTTACCGCTTTTATAAATTGGGTTAATTTTACTGATTTTTAATTCGTGTGGGAAACTTCCACTTATCAATATATTATTAATTATTTTCTCTAAAATTGGTACTATATCTGTTTTTAAATTATTAATGTCTAATACTGTAATTTGATCATGACCTGGTGCAGAATTCCCCTTAAGTTCCTGTATAATTTCGCTAATTTCTATTTCGTTTGTTACATCAAGAAACATACTATTTTCACAATAAATCTCTTCACTTCCAACAAAGTTTGGCCGTGAATTGATTTCATTTTTAATTTCTGTAACAATGTTTTCCCCTACTCCTGCAAAATGTTCATTCAAACTATTCACTATGTCATCTGTATCCTCAACTATTAGATTATTAATGTTTAATGAGCTAATATTTGTTTCCGTTGATTTATTTTTTATAAACTGATTAATAAAATTCCACTGTTTTTTCAAATTAGTTCCTGTACGTTTCAATTTATTTTGAAAATAACGATTTTTTAAATCCTTTATTTTATTGTTGACTTTATTTTTAATTTTTTTAAATTCTGTATTAATTTGTAAATTATCCCGATTTTTTATTAGCAAATCATAGAGATTATCACGCTGTTTCATCAATTCGAGTATTTCTTTATTGATCCAATCATTATTTTCACGAATTCTAATTGTTTTTACATATTCTGATTCAGTTTTACATATTTTAATTAAATCTATCAGCTTCCCAAATGTTTCAACATTCACATTATTAATCCTATGCCTAAATAATGACTTAAATTTTTCATAGTCAACTAATTTAGTATCATGATTTTTTTTGGCTTATAAAGCTTAATATTATTATCGATAGTTATAGACAGCAATTTATGATCAGAGAGAGAATTATTTGTAACCTTGACTGAGCAATTTATCCTTGTATATTGATCTAATAATACATGATCTATGAGATTTGCACTGTGATCTGTAACTCTGGTAGCACCGAATTCATCAATAGTATTAACCACCTTAAAATTATTAAATGTTAACAAAGTTACATAATCATTAGTTACATCATTGTTATTTAGTAAATCTATATTAAAGTCTCCAACTATCAATGATTTTTTGGTTATTGTTTTATAATTGATTCCTGTTTTGTTAAGAATACACCATTATCATGCGATGGTGGTTTGTAAATAACACTGACCTTTAATTTTTGTTCACCTATACCAACACACAACCAATTTATTTTTTCATTAAAATCCGATTTTTTCACTTCAACGCAGTTAATGTCTTCTTTTACGTAAATTGAAACGCCACCTCCTCTGGTTGGCCTACAGGAATGCACAGCCTTATAATTACGTATATTAAATAGAAAAACCTCTCTCTCATCTAACCATGTCTCTGACAATACCAATATATCGCAGTAATTGTTCATTACAAATCCCTGCACATCATCCAATTTATTCCATATACTCTGAATATTCATATAAGTAATCGAAATTTTTTCTCGAGGCCTCTCTAATTTTTTAATTTTGTTAATTGCTCCCTACTCTCAACCTGCACACTCTCTGAGTTTTCATCCTTTCTTAGAAGGATGTTGCCATTACTTACCCATAGGAACTTTTAATTATTATTCGTTTTAAAGATTTTTGCTTCCTTGAACAGTTCGAAATTTGTTTTAGTTAACTCAAGATTCAAATAGATTTTATTATTATTGTTGTTGTATCCTAAATCTTTACATTGCAGGTTGTACTTATTTTTGGATTTTGTCATTTCCTTCTTCCTATTTTCATCCTCAAAAATCACCCTTATTGCCCCGTTCCTTTCGCCCTGCTTCCCGAGTCTATATGATGTGAATTTTCCAGTAGGAACTTGCAAGTTTTGTCCAATTTTACTTATTACATCGGACAGAAGTCTTGTCTAAAATATAAACATATATAATACCTAAAAGGAGTAATTCTAGTTGTAATAAAATCAAGAATTATATGGTTACAAAATTGTATTTATTAAGTCAAGTCTTAACTCTATAATACAATCACCTCTATAAAAGGAAAACAAGAAAATATTTTTTTTGACAAAGATAGAAAATCCAAAAGTCAAATAAATATAATTAAAAAAAATCAATATAGACAAAATCAAAAAAACAGTCTTTTAGACATTTAAGTTATTGCAAAATAATTAACATTAGTTTTCTTTTTGCAAAAACGAAATAAAAAATTAATAATATTCTTATATTCTTATTAATTAATAGACATTCTTATATACTAATAGAACAGGTAATTAGAAAACAGCCTTTTATTTATATAAAAATATACTTTGCAACAAGGTAAAACATTAAATCAGAACTTAAGACCATCGAAATGGTTACGGAAGATATTTAAGATGAATTATTCCATCTAAGTTATAATTTATATTAAAACTGAACTGAACTGAATGGACAATTCTTATTACTCGCGGTGTTGTCACATATACACAAGCTGATGTATTTTGACACGTAACATGCGGCAGGGTAAAATTACACGGGAGAGAAGAAGTAACCGAGATTACCAGTTAAGGTGTCAAAATCAGTTTTATCAAACTCGAAGTGGTTAAACAACCGCTATTTTACCAAAATTAGTGTTGATGTTTTACAAGTAACAGTTTACCACCTCTTAGTGTTCTTAAACACTGACATTTTTTTTTACTGTGTAAATATATTATTATTATTAATAATAGCCAATAATGTTTCTGCACTCTGCCAGATCTATTTACAATCATTTAGATTTTTTGCTCAGGAATGGGCCTCCTGAAAGGGTTCATAAGTTTACTTTCGAAAAAATAAAATATTATGTAGAGTAGACTATTCTGACTACAGTGACTAGGTACTCTACTCTCTGATATCTTTTTTACTTGCCCACTTCCCTACCAATTTTGCTACTTCTATAAAGATTTTTTGTGACTTTGTTGTTTAAATTAAATTTGCTTAAAAAAATCGACACGGTGAGGTTAATAAAATTATTTATCTAAAAAAACCTGAAAAATCCAAACATTATTCATTAACGTGGTAATATCCCAAAATAGGTCGAATTTATAATACCGATTCTTTGGAAGGTTTTCAAAAAAAAATAAAATTTTTTGAAGTGCATGAGACTCTCGGCGAGACCGAGACCAAGACCGAGACCACACATTGTCTAGTCTCGGCGAGACCGAGACGAGACTCAAAAACTCGAGACTTTGCGAGACCGAGACCGAGACCTCAATAGTCTCGTCTCGTCTCGGCGAGACCGAAGCTCTATCCGTTTGTTTCTAATTCCTCCGATCCTTTGCCTTCTAAAGCCAATTGCTGCTGATTTTTTACATGTCTTCTCTAGAGCGCCTTGGTAGTTGTCCTCGATTGCGTTTGTCCACTCTTGGTCTCCATTCTATCAGCTTGCATGTCCAGCGTCCATCATCAATCGTGCCCAGTTCCACTTTAACTTTGCCATCCTTGGTTAGTCGTCTAATCAGCTTTCGGTTAGTTTCACTTATTCTCGACTTAGTTTAGTCATTTGAGTCGGTTCCGATACGTTATAATAAATTTTAATAGATCTGGTTTGTCGTTTAATCAACATTTGGTTAGTCTCACTTAGTCTCAATTTATTTTATTTATTTGAGCCGGTTCCGATAAGTTATAATCAATTTTAATATATTTGATTAGTCGTCGAATCAACTTCCGGTTAGTTTCACTAAGTCTCAACTTATTTTAGTCATTTGAGTCGGCTCCGATATGTTATAGTCAATTTTAATAGATTTAGTTACTTTTGGTTAGTCGTCTAATCAGCCTTCAGTTTGTTTCACTTAGACTCAACTTATATTAGTCATTTGAACTAGTTCCGATACGTTATAATCAATTTTAATGGATCTGGTTAGTTTTGGTTAATCCAACTTTCGGTTAGTTTAAATTAGTCATAAATAATTTTAGTTATTTGAGTCGATTCCGATACGTTATAATCAATTTTAATGGATTTGATTTGTTTTGGTTTGTCGTTTAATCAACCTTCGGTTAGTTTAACTTGGTCTCAAATTATTTTAGTTATTTGAGTCGGCTCCGAATCGTTATAATCAATTTTAATAGATTCGGTTAGTCGTCGAATCAACTTTCGATCAGTTTCATTTAGTCTTAACACATTTTAGTCATTTGAATCAGCTCCGATACGTTATAATTAATGTTAATAGATTTGGTATAGTTTTGGTTAGTCGTCTAATTAACTTTCGGTTCATTTCACTTAGTCCTAACACATTTTAGTCATTTGAGTTGGCTCCGATAAGTTATAATCAATTTTAATAGATTTGGTTAGTTTTGGTTGGTCGTCGATTCAACTTTCGATTAGTTTCACCTAGTCTTAACACATTTTAGTCATTTCAGTTGGCTCCAATAAGTTATAATCAATTATAAAAGATTTGGCTAGTTTTGGTTAGTCGTCTAATCAGCTTTCGATTAGTTTCACTTAGTCTCAACTTATTTTAGTTATTTGAGTCGGTTTCGATACGTTACAATCAATTTTAATAGATTTGGCTAGTTTTGATTAGTCGTTTAATTAACTTTCGATTAGTTTCACTTAGTCTCAAGTTATTTGAGCCGGTTCCGATCGTTATAATAAATTTTAATAGATTTGGTTAGTCGTTTAATCAACCTTCGGTCAATTGCAATTAGTTTAATTTAATTTAGTCATTTGAACCGGCTCCGACACATTTTAATCAAATTTAATGTTTTTGTTTAGTTTTGGTTAGTCACCAAAATTCTGTTCGCTTTACTTAGTTTTTAACTTACTTTAATATTTTTAATATGTTTCGATACGTTTTAGCCCTTTTTGGTGCTTTTCATTACCTTTGGTTAGTTTTGGTTAGTCGTTCAAACAACTTTCGGTTAGTTTCAGTTAGTTCGAATTTATTTTAGTAAATTGAACCGGATCCGATATAACCAGTTTTAATGTTTATAGTTTGTTTTGGTTAGTCGCTAAAGTTCGGTTACTTTGTGTTAGTTTTAGCTTACTCTTATTTTTTTAATCATTCAAAATCACTTTTTTCGTGCTTTTGGTTAGTTTGGGATAGTCGTTCAATCAACTTTCGGTTAGTTTCAGTTAGTTTTAATTTATTTTTGTTATTTGAACCGATTCCGTCCGCATTAAGAAACTAACACGATCTCTCACGCGTATGACGTGATGTGGCAAATGTAGCATGCACTTTTTCGCGATTGATGCCCCATACTAGGAAAACAGAAACACTTTCAGTGCTAATTCTATTTGTAACTGTAAATTTGTTTATAATATTCCCTATTAAATTACGAAGGGCGTAGCCTTTATCTGGAATTTTACAAAACAACATCTCTCGTAGAGAGGAGCACTACAGAATTTTTTTAAGGTAACTTTTGATTTTTTTTATTTTTTGAAAAATTGTTTAATATTTATTTGTACCGATTTTCGGCCCCATTTAAAACGTACGGCATCATGATTTTTCATCACAATGATATTTTGTAAATGCTGTACATACATATTTAATGACCTTCAAGGATTATGTAAATTATATTAAAAAAATTTAAAGAGGAAGACCTAAGGATGCAAATGTACGGCATATGTGTTCCTGTATTATTTTACACTTAAAGAAGGAACTGATAATAATATTAAAATTCGAATCACTTTACAAAAAAAAGTTAAATTCTTTGAACTTTTGAAAATTAATCTTTTTTTTTCAATTTTATTTCCTTATTGATCATCAATATTTTTGTACGGCTACTAAACACAGTGATAGTTCTTACTTATACCTATTGGTTTAAAACTCGATTACCGTACAGTATCTAATGACTTTACCACGAAAAATCTACATTTCACCCTTATTTGAGGTCAGTTTATTTATTTTATATTAGTATTAGTTGCAAATTTTAGACGGCTCAAATTGTTAAAGGATTTTAGATGTCAATTAATATTTTAGAATTGATGCCGTATAGAATGCCCCCGCATTCTAAGGGGGGGATGATTTCTCGTTTATTACCCCAGAGCTACACTAATTTATATGGCATGGTGAAATAATATATACTTACAAATATAGAAAATTTATTTCACAAAAGCCGTACTGAAACTTATTACCTTTGTATCAGAGGTCAATTCTCCAAAAATTATTTTTTTTTGATCCAGTTGCATTATTTTTTAACGCGTTCAGAGTATATTATTTACAGTTGTAAGCACCAACCAAATTTCAAAAAGCCCTAGAAAATATTTGACAAATTTACCCCCACTTGGGTTACGGATTTCCACTTTTCCACAGTTTCCACATGCACCATCCAAAATGTACGGCATATGGCTCAAAGTTTTATTTCCCTTAGGACTACTTAAATTATACTCTTCCAAGGTATATCATATGACCCCAAAATTTTTTCGAAGGGCCTGCTGTCTATATAGTTAATAACATTCCTTTAGATAAAGTTATTCCCAGATTAGCAGTAACAAAATAATTAAATTTCCAATAATTTTATACTTAAATAAAATGTTCAAATCATCATACCATTTCGTACCTTTTGCCATATTTCTCATGCAGAAATTTATTGAAATTATTTAGCACCTTCCATATTCTCTGGTGGCGTTCCCGAAAGTTAGTCATCGTCATATAACTTTTTCACTCCTGACTTTACTGAAAATTACAAAAAATGTATACAAATTTACGTTTCTATCGTATATGTGACAGGTTGAATTTTTATATACTCAAAATTTTTGTATTTAAAATCCTGTGGGATTACATACTTCGTAAAGAACGGCTCGTCCTGTGATTGGTCGCTGCCAGTGGATAATGTATTATTGCTCACAGGGGTGACACGGTTACTTAATCGCAAACGAAGCGATAATAAGCAAACTATTTAAAGGTTGTAGAAAAAAAGTTATTTATTAGCATGGCGAACTATTTTAACATGGTCCATGGTGGTACTACTTAAATAGGATCAAAACATATCTTGCAACATTCATTTTTATTACTCCATTTGCATTACCTTACGGAATTTTATTTTAGCGTATAATTATTATAAAAAAATCTGTAGGTTATTGCATAGACTCTGCCGAAGTATATGTGTGTCGCAACGTCAAGTAACGAATGTATTTTATTTACACAACATTGCAGTCTCATAATTTATTAACTGTCTACTACTATTTCAGCTTGCTGTTTATATAAGACTTTGATATAAGGAAGTTACATAATATGAAAAGGAGAAATGAATTTAAGTAGAGTAGGTATATTCATTCTCGTTTATTTCAAGGGATACTAGGCTATGAAATACTTATAACTTAAGCTAAACGTATAGACAGATACAATCAGACCATTATTATGGAACAATACTAACAACAGATCAGATTCATTAGATCAGGATCAGACAGGCCGGTACAAACTCTGTATTTTTATGATATAATGCAGGGGGTTATTGAAGGGTAGAACAGGCCGGAAACTGAAATGTTTGTGAAATAAACACTTGAATCTTGTGATAACTCTATTTATTCTAGAAGAAAAACCAAGTTGTTAACATCAGTTACTAGAATGTTCTTTTTCTTGTTCTTGTTCTTACTAATGGCTTTGCTGCAAAGCAATCCGCCAGCACAATTCGGTAGTGATCTGGATGTTATCTGGCTCTAAGCCATATCCAGACCACTGAGATTGTCACTAAAAAACATCTTATTGTTAGCTTCAAAGTACTGTGAATGAATCCTAGAGATGGGCTTTCTCCAGGAAACTTCTGCATGAGGTTAACGTTAGCAAGACATAACAACATAGGTAACACAATTGGAACAATATCTTCAGACAGACAACACAAACATACACTGAAAGGAAAGGCTAACAATTAGTTAAGCATTGGGCATAATTATAAATTAATCTTATTAATTACCAAAAATTTTAAAAGCAGGTTAACTTTTTCTTCGTTGGGATCTCCCAGCACAGTAAAAATAGAAATTGGGGTCATCGAATTTCTACTAAGAATCCTATATAAATCAAAATTAGGGATGACGTTGATTGGACATGCAAAAAATACATGATTTAGGTCTTCCACCAGACCACATTCACATATCGGATCATCCTTTAGCTTTAACACAGTGCAATGACCCGTGCGCTTCCTAATGACGGACGGTCGTAAGATGTCGCCTATTCTTGTAAGGAAAATTAAAAAACCAAGTTCAAAAGAATGTCCATCGGTACACTCAAATTCCTTCCCACCTTAGCGAGCATGTCGACCATTACGTTTACAGGGCCCAGGGATGTCAGAATGGTCTGGAATCAAGGAAAGTAAATACTGAAATCCAATCTGGTTAGCCAGAGCTGTTAACCTTTTTGTTCTGAGAAACCAGAGATCAGCCCGAGGGCTAAAGTGATTGCCCTTTATTTTAGAGACCGTACTGAGAGAGTCAGAAAAAATTATTGCCCTTTTAAAACTTTTATTTAAACATGATTTTATTGCTTGATGGAGAGCTATGATTTCAGCCTTATAAATATTGCACTCTTGAGGAAGTCTTTGAGAAAACCTGTAATTAATATCCGGAATATAAAGAGCATGCCCCACCCTTTCTTTCGTCCATCTTCGATGCGTCTGCAAAGACAAAAACATAATCACTACTCTTGTATATCTCTCCGTTGCCATCAAGATTTTTTCTTTCACCATGGGTTCATTCTTTTTTATATTGCAATTAAAAATTTGTAACAGGGAAATTAAAATATCAAAATCTATATCATAACAATAGAAATTAGCGTTTCTATGTATGTTCCTAAAATGTGGATATAGACATTCAATTGCCGAGGCTAAATATCTGGAGAATTACCGTGTTAAAAGAATCCCGGATTTTTTTTATCAAATTTCCATGTAGCCTGCAATGTGAATGGAGGTTAAAGGGTGACCCAGTACACCAAGTAATTTGGAGAGAAACTTTGTAGCCAACATAAGTTGGGTGGACTTCATACAGCCCAAAGACATTCTTAACCCCTCAAAATATACTAAATCCAATCTATTTAAACACTTTTTCCTTGAAGGCCTAAACAAAAGTGAGCCATAATCCAAATGGAATCTTATCAATGCATTGAAAACCATCAAAAGGGTTCTAAGGTCTGCACTCCAGCACACCCTGCAAATAACCCGCAAGACATTAATGCTTTTCTTGGCCTTGTTGACAATGTTCTGAACATGAGCGTCCCACCTCAGGTGGTTATTAAGAGTGAGCACCAAAAATTTGACATTGTTTATAAAAGGAATATTTTTGTTATATAGCTTAATTACTGGTAACCGCGTCTTCCTTGGCCCCTTAGTGAACCAAATACCTTCCGATTTATCAGTAGATAGGTGAAGATCCAGTGCTGATAATTGACCCTGAACATTTTCCAAGTCACTCTGCAACATATCGGCCATTGTCTCCAAATTCACTCATTTTACAAACCTAACTAAATCATCAGCGTAACCCAATAAGTGAACGTCTTCCGGAAGAACAGTGAAGACACTCGATTTGTAAATATTAAACAAAATAGTGCTCAGAGGAGATCCTTGAGGAAGCCCTCTCGTGGCCAGCTTGGGGCCTAGAAATTCTCCATTATTGCCTCTAGAATAAAGAAGTCTGTTATTTAGAATTTTGAAGATTAAATTATTCATGTCTGTAGGAATATTAAACGTAACCAGAATGTCATATAGTTTATATATATTGACGTTGTCATATGCTGCTTTAATGTCATGAAACCATGCCAGTACCAACTGCGAGAAACCAAAAGCTTCCTAGATACTGGTGTGTAAAAAAGATAAATTATTATCCATTGTGCCCCTATCCTTCCTAAAGCCAGCCTGATTAAATTTAAATTTGGCGTTGTGTTCAAAAAACCAATCCAACTTGTTTTTAATACTTATTACGAAGTAAGGGGTTCTTATTTGATTTCAAAATCCCAACAATATTGAACTTTTTCCAATCCCCCGGTAAGGGACCCTGCTTTAGACAATCATTATAAATTTTGAGGAGTCTTTTTTTTTGACGTTACTGGTAGGTATTTAATCATACTATACGAGATGTCATCGATCCCTGGGGCAGACTGACTCTTATTAGCAATGGCATTGTTGAGATCATGTGGGTTACATTCTGGGTTTATATTAATTGAGGATATCTTAATGAGTAGCTCATCCTTAATGTTGTCAGAAGGGACAAAACCTACAGAAGATTTCTTAGGGTTCGCAAACTTTCTAACCTTATTCCACACATACTTTATACTAGAACCTCTATTTAAGATCTCACAGAAGCTTTTAAACTTGTTTCTCTTTTTTAATCTAAGATTTCGTCTGGTTCGTGCTATAATATGTTTGGCTCTAATAAAGTTCTCTGGAGAAGGAAAATTACTGAAATGTTGGACAGCTTCTTTTCTTACCTGCACCCATATGGATTATTCATCACCCTACCATGGAATTGATGTACTTCTCTGCATTCCCTTTTTTTATGGGAATTTAGTTGTCTGCCGCTAGAGCGATTATATTCAGAAAATCCTCATAGTTCAACTCGTCTGTATCAATCTACGATAACAAATGCAAGATGTCGTTATAATAAGCACACCAATCTGCTTTATGAAAATTTCTTGTTAGATATGTAGATGTAAAATGTTTTCTAAAATCATGGGAAGTAGAGCAGTTGATATTTAAGAAAGTGGGAAAATGATCACTACTATCACACTCATGAATAACATTCCAGTCAGAATACAAAGAGAGGCTGCTACTTACAATGGATAAATCTAACGCCTATGTATACCATTATTCAAAGGTCGTAAGAGCATCGCAGTACCGTCATTCAAGATTGTCAAACCATTCTCAAAAGTGAAATCACAAAGTAATTCGCCGCCGCCATTGGGCTTACAAGAACCCCACATTGGGTCGTGACAGTTCAATTCTCCCATTATTATTAGGTAATCCAGAGGAATTCCAGTCAACATATCTTCAAATAACTCCGCCGATAATGCAGAGTTAGAACTTGAGTAAATATTGATTAAATATAGATTACTCACTTTTAGACTTATATATTGAACTTGATCAGAACTGAAAGCTTTTAGTGAAGGAGATGAACACATGATGCGACACCCCCATACCCGTCCGCTCTATCTTGTCTAATGAAGTTAAAGTTTTTTAAGTACAAATTGTAGTGTTGTTTCAGCCAAGTTTAACAATATCCGGATTATTGCTTACTATTAATTCAATCAAATGACCCCTATTAGAGTTAAAGCTTCTAATGTTCCAATGTAATATTTTTAAACTCGTTTTACTATCGTCCAAGGTGAAAATAGATAATTAATCTGATTCTGAGACGTCATCTAGGTCCATACAGGACTCTGTGTACGGTATAATAAGAGGTTTTTAATCATATTTTGATTAGAAAGGGAGGTGTTCATGATGAAATCAATGCATTATTTCAAGTCAAAATGGGAAGCTTTAGTGGTATATTTGTCATTTTTAGAGTGTTGCAGTGCACTGGCGGGCCAGGCTATGTCAGATCTATGTTGCTGTGAGAATGTAGTTGTCAGAGGAAGATTGAGGACTCGAAATTCTCGACGATAATGTAGAAGAAGATTGTTTTTCGGGCCTTGAGTTTGGGGAGAGGAGATTCTGGTCGTGAAGATTTTTTATCATAACCTTTATAGAGTGTTCTCCTTTTATTATCCACATTAGACACCACCTGACTAAAGGAACGTTTTGAAATTACGAGTCTTTCTCTGGACAGGGTCCACAAGATTGTCAAAAGAAGAAGTATTAGTAATTTTTTCGTTTTTTAAATTATGAGGGGGGATTTTACTGTGTAGAGTTGACGGAAATTGTTTTATATTATAAATAAATTTGCCTTTATCTATGTAAGATTTTGGGATTGCCTGGCCAGCATCGAAAAAGTCAAGTTTTTAAATGTCATTAATTATTTTATATTTTTCTGACAAACGTATTCCGGGCACTTTTTGTCAGTAGATTTGAGGAGATCCTTGCAGAAAAACATTTAGTCGCACAAGATAATTCTTCTTCTTCTGGATTGTGCATCAGATCCCCGCAGTTGATACATCTTTCTTTTCCTTTGCAGTTGCTTTTTGTGTGCCCATATTTTAGGCATTTGAAACATTGAGTCACGGGGGAAATATATACAACAACAAGTCTAGGTAAGCCATAGAAATAAACTGTTTTGGGCATTTGAACTCTTTTAAAGGTAAAAAACACAGAACCTGTAGGCTCATAAGTAACCACATTATTTTTGATAACCCTTCTTTTTAGTCTTTTAATGCTCTATATTCTATCCCAGCTTCACAACAATTTAGGAGCTCCTCCTCACTGAGATCCGTGTCCAATTGCACCCTTGGACGTGACGAAATTGCACGGTATGAAAATTCTATATCCTTTACGCAATAAGGTTTTTTTTTGTTAAGAAAAGAATTAGCTGAATTAAAATTAATAAACTCGACTGCGATCCTGTTCATACCTTTACTAGCTGTTTTTTAATACCTGTTAGGTTAAGATATAAATATCTCTGGCTATTTTTATGTTATTGAAAGAACCATATATTTACATTTGATAGGTTTGTCGATTCTAAATACACCACGAATGGTGCGTCATCATGTTGAGAATAAAGTAAATTTTTTTGCTCGTATTAAAACCTGTTTTTTAAATCCGAAAGATCATGATTTTGCGTATTTACGACTGAATTAATACTAAGATTTCTGTTAGAATCCTCAGGTGGGCTCTGTCCCCCCCTCCGAATCGTCCATCCCTCGAAAGCTAAGATTCTAATGTAGAGATTCCATGAGAAATTATATATAAAAAAATGTAATATAATACGTAACTATGTTATAAGAATGAAAATTTATATAATTTAGAGCTGTGGCAGTACCCAAACCAATGCTTCACTTACCAAGGAAAATTCGCTCGTCGTTGATAGCAAATCAGGAGAAGCAAAACGTTGCTGGTCGTACGCCGCGCCAGCGCCGGCACTCACGGCACTGATGTTCTTTGTCATCACTACAGTTCTAGATGGCTGGATGACATCTCAACCACTTGACAGACCATATTTAGCAGTGACTCCTATTCCCGTAACGGGAGTTTAACAGGTTCCTTAAAAACATATTTATCAAATTGCAAATACACTGCAGTTTCCCCCCTTTCAAGTTACAAACAAAACACTCATAAACTAAAAAATACAAAATAATACTTTTGACAGTTCGTTTAATTTAAAATTTGCTTTTTTATCGTCTAAAATCCGTTTAAAAACGATTGTAAATGGCATAATTGTATAAAAATCCAAAATAATATAGGTAATGAAAATCTAATATCGCCCTAGCAGCTAGCTTTTTAGACGCGCCATTTGAGTCGTTGCAATCGCGCCAGTCCTGGATTAGCTTGCTCCTTAATGTGCACGGATTATAATGTCACATCGGTTTACACATTTCGTCCCATTTGCCGAGATTTACCCTCATACCGCCCCCTAAGATACACCTCAAAAACCTAAATTATTGTATATAATGACTAAATTATGCATTAGAACAAAATATCTATCAGATACGATGACCTAACTATCTTCCTCCCATATCTAGAATACTTTCGTTCACACATTGTAGTATACGCATTTGTAACTAAACCTTCAGTATCTTCAGAATGTTCGTCACTCAATTCAGAATTCTCAGCCATATCTGAGGTGCTAGGTCTGCACCTGCTGGAAGAATTGCTGTGAGAAAAATTACGATTTTGAATCATTAAAGGTTGCTCTTCTTGACAAACGTCTTCCATGGTGTTTCCATTCGTGCCACTATTCTGGTCCCTTGTCTCTGTTGGGTTTTTCTTTATAGTCTCAGATGGTCTTGGGGTGGCGCTGTAATTCTCATCTCGCAAGGCAAACTTTTACTTCTTGATTTGGTCAATGTGTCTTATCCAAGTATAGCCACTAATTGTTAGATCTTTCTTCCTAGTACTTTTATTATTTTTGCTTCGATCCAAATTTGGTTATGCTTGTCTTTATAATCTTTTACTAACACCTTCTGCCCCTCTTTAAAATTTCAAACTTAGTATTTACTGTCTTAGCACACACTTGTCACAACCTTCCCCTATTTGGCTCAAAAACAGAGTTCTCACTTTCCTTCCTATAATTAAATAGGATAGTGATTCATTTGTACTACAGTGGTTTGAATTTCGGTAGTTCAGCAATGCTGCCTTAAGACATTTCTTAAAACTTTTAGCAGCATTCTCTGCAGCTCCGTTCGTCGCTAGATG